>MIQA02010843.1:13598-25566 GCA_001887855.2 Sclerospora graminicola | reverse complement strand
AAACCGGCCGGCGGCGGAGTTTGCAGATCGATAATCCGATCGGGTTCCAGTAGATACGTCGTTCGGCCACCGGAATTTGAGAGACGACGACGGGTATCCGCGCGAGAGCGGGACAACGCGGCGAATATCTGCTGGTCGTCGTAATCCTTGTCTTCTTCATCATCATCATAGATGCACGAAGGGGAGGACGGCCCCGAGTCCGAGGAAGAATCAGACGGAGGGCTTGTCCGGGTGCCGGATGGTGAAGCAGCTGCGGCTGCCGAGCCGGATGGCGAAGCAACGGCCGGACCGGATTCCGAGTCTTCTTCGGAGCTAGAGGATGAACTAGAAGTGAGACCAGTTCTACTTGGTGAAAGCGGAGGAGATGCGGCAGCGGACCGCCTCGCGAACAAGCTGTCATCGGTGTCCGACCCAAGTTCTCCTTCGCTGTCTGATTTGCCCGGATGACATTGGCGCGAGGGAAAGGATTCGCTCTTTTTTCTCCGTTTGGGCGGGTCAGCGCCGGCCAAGGAAAGGCTAGATATGGTCGGACGCTTTCCGCTCCCTGATCCCACCGAGGCGGACGAGGGGTCTGAACCGGCAAGGGGCGGATAAGAGCCGGCAGGAAGTTCCGCAGGTCCTGATCTCGCTGTAGCGGGCAACTGGGATGATTTCGGTGGAGAGGTTTTCCACTGATCCACCTCTCCAAGACAGAGATGATATTTAGTGAACCTGACCCTATACAGGGTGGTGTAAGCTATGTCAAGCGCGGTGCTGTAAGGGCCTCATTTCATTACACTTTTGGACCCCGACTCTATCCGACTTTGGATTTTCGTCACGTGGGACTCGAACCAGCAATCTCCGGTTCGATGGCAGGGCCTTAACCACTGCACCAAACGAGGTCGGTCCATCCCCAAGACAGACATGACGGACTCTCGTACATTCAAAGGAGCTTGCAAGAGAGGAGCGGCCTGGCTTCGAGTCGTTTCGAGCTGGTCTTGTAGTTCACACAACAAGGACCTAAAACGATCCTCCTTATCCAGCATGGTAGTGCAAACACGGTCGGCCCGAGCCAGCATGGCATGGGCGTCGAAATTTTCTCGACGGGCCCGGTAGAGCTCTGACCCTTCACTTCTGCCCTTGGTGTGATACTGGCCGTTAATGTGTCCAATATCTCTTCATCTCTTTTAGTGCACTTGGTCACTTCAAGAGACCACTGGGACAACAGTGCGGCCCATCTACCCAGCCGACCATCAATTTCGTTTGCCGTAAGAAGACATGACAGGGTCGACCGTCTGGATAACACTTTAATAATACTGGCTGCTAGGGTGCCGAGACTTTTCTCTTCACCCTTGGTGCAGTTGATGATTTCCAAGGTCCACTGAGATAATAGCGCTGCCCATCGCCCCAGGCTTCCGTCAATTCCGTTCGAAGACACTTACCAAGCTAGGGTTGACCGTCTAGAGAGTATATAGATCGGTCTGGTCACCAGCATAGAATAACAGACATTCAATATGCGTAATAGTGCCAGTACTTCCTTATCCACCATGCCATAGTAAACCTCATTCGGTTTCAACGTCCGGCTTCTAAACATCTCTGGACAATACACTACATCGTCAACTTTGACCAATGTGGCTGATATTGCCCACTTACTTGCATATAAGATCACCACGGGAATTTTTCCGGATCGAAATGTTTCAATATCGGGGTCGAAATCATCTTCACCTTCAACATACCGAAAGCTAACATAGCTCGTTCCTTATGAACTTTCGATCCAGACACGGTTCGGTTGATCAGTGAGCCGGTTTTGAGATCCGATATGTTGATTCAGTTTCGTGACTGGTCTCGTTCTTCGGTGATTTTTCCAACTGATCACGTTCTCGTAGCCTGTGATAATGTAGTGAAGTTGTCCTGGAATTAACGGGCTAATGAAAAGTGAATGCATTCACGTGATTGTAGAAATGTTTTTCCCAGCCAGCTGCTCGGATTGTCCACCATGGGACGCAGGCTGGAAGCTGCCGGGTGTATTCATAAGCGGCAGGATGGCGCAAGGTATGGAATCGATCCAGATGGGCGTGATCAAGGACTCTTAATCGGGTTAGCCAGAAGGTGGCCGGCCGGATCAGGTGGGCTGGATGGTCGTCGATGATGGAATACCAAGGGGCGGTCGTCTAAAGGATGTGTGTGTGAGGGATCCTGAGGGAGGCTTGGCCCATGTAGAAGACGGATGGAACGCCGAAGGTGGATGCTTAGCCGCTAAAGAAGAGTCGGCATCCGTGGCCAGGTATGTCTAGATGGATGGTTATCCAGGTCGAGCCGGATATTTGGTGTACGGTACACGGAGAGCATCCAGGTTGAGCTGGATGGTAGCCGGATGGTAGCTGCATGATAGCTGGATGGTAGCCGGATGGTAGCTGGATGGTTGGTGTACCGTAGACCAGGTCGTATCCAGGTTGAGCTGGATGGTTCGTCTACGGTACACAGAGGCATCCAGGTTGAGCTGACTGAGCTATTACAGGATAGGTACATAACTATCCAGCTGGGCTATTTGGCGTAGGTTACCCAAAAGGGAGTATTGGATATAGGAATAAAAATCAGTATACGTTTCGCTTTCAAAGACACAAGTCGCTTTCATTGCTTCACAGCAGAGGGCTAACAAGGTCCCCTCTTGCTGCTATAGGTTTGCATGGGGAAGGTTAAAGAAACCCACCGGAAGTCCCCTGACCGGGAGTCGCTGCGTTGTGTATACTCACCTCAAGTCGCCCGTGTTTTGAACACGCTATATCTCTATTGGAAAGTGTAGTAACGTTTTGGCCTACTGTGGAAGATTGTGGAGTGTCATTTGGATTCCCTATTACATGCAAGACTGGATTTACCCCTTTGTTATCTTTGGTTTAGCTGGCCGATCGATTATTCTCGGTTCAGCCGTCGCAATATACAAACTTCAATTATATTGCCAATCGAGCTCCCGGTGAAGATTTCCGCCCAGGAGCTACCCCTAGTCCTAACCCTCGTCTCCTTATTCGACGGACTTTTAACTTTTCGCCCTAGGGTCCACCAAGAGAGCGCAACCGCCAGTACTGACGGGTACTCAAGGTGAACTTTACGAACATGGATCATCCAAGTCGTCACGACCAAGGTGATGGGAGTGACCGATCCAGCCGGCTGGATGCCGGATCGGATGAAGACCTGGATGGACGGAGTACCCCCTCCGACAGTCAGTCATCTGGGCCCCCCGTGGGTGATCGCATCTCAGAAGGAATTTCTGAGAGCGACTAATCCACAATGGTGCGCGTGCCCAGATCTCTTGGTGACCCTGGTTATCACTGCGAGTCCCTAGTGGGCGAAAGACCAAAACCTGTCAAATTTGTTGAAGACGTTGTGTCAGGTGCATTGGGGGAAGGCAAATCGCCCCCAATGCTTCTGAAGATGGAAGAATTCGATAGTCGACTCGGATTCGGGGAGTTCGAGGTCGACTTTAAAGAAGAAGTTACCCCCCTGGAGGGTTCGGCTAAGCCGGATTACGGTACTAGTCCTTATAGTGCCGGCCACTATGCCCCAGCTGGAGCCGGATCGGATTTTGGTGCAAGTCACCATAGTCCGAGGAAGGATCGTGGTTTCGACCATGATCCGAGCAAACAAATCCATATGATGAATATCAAAGAAGAAAAAAGGAAGAAAAGAAGAGCCGAGGGCTGGTACGACCAGAGTGGGAAGCTGATTGGATCAGGACCAAGTTACTATCCAGGCCACCTACCCCTAAAAAGGCCGGATTGGCAGGAGCTGGATTATCCAACCCGCAAAAAAAGCCACGTTTTGAAGAAGAAGAAAAAAGCTAGATGGCCTAGAGCGTGCCTACCACTTTCGCGAGTTGGGTCCGTTCTTACGAACGAATGGGGTCCTGAAGATAACTCGACCAAAACTCCTGGGTGGATTGAAAGGTCTCGTTTCTCCCCCATCTCTCTCAGACAGCCACGTGTCCTACATTAGAGGACTGTTCGATCAGCTCAAGCAAGCCGGCATCAACACACACCGGCGCTTTCGACCCGAACCAGTTGTTCGATCCGAAGGCGGATAGGCTACAGGAGACATCCAGCGCGCTTCACGATCATTTGGCACCGTTAGCTGGCTGCTCTCCGTCGCAGAAGATAGTGGCAACAGCTGAAGCGACCCTACCTTCACCACCGAAAGCAGGCAGACCAACCGGAATACATTTAGGTTCTACACAGTACCATTCAGAAGGACTCATCTGTAGGCATTACGCGCATAACCATTCGCCCTAGGGGAGCAGCGCGTGTAGAAATGGCCACGAGGTTTGGGGGATACAAAGATCTAGATGCGCCCGATCGGAAGGAATCCGGTCAGCATAGAGTCCAGACCCGGGCGGCAATGGCGACAAGATGCGAGGACGTGGATGTGTGAATTAAGAAGGAATCCAGAGCCGGTAGCCAAGCCGACCCTTCAAGTGGACTCTCAAGCTAAACTCCAAGTGCCGGTTCACCTTCAGAGCATGTTTTCAATGATGGGAAGATACCTGGAGGAACAACGTCGGGTTAAAGCCGGCCGCTGCAGCCCAGGGCCGCAGAACCAGCCGGCTTATCGTGAGAGTCGGATGCCCGAACCAGCCCAACATTATTCGAGGGAGCCCATCGACGAAGACATGAAGTCAGTGCAGTCTAAATAGAGTGAATCCCGTGCCGCCCCGCCAAGTCGCCGGCCTTGACGGCCAGTGAATAGGAAGCCGTCACTCAGTGACATGGATATGGAATCCGTCGATTTAGCCAGGTACCACTATGATCCGGATAACCTGGATCTGGTGATGTCTCGCCGAGCCAATATGGCCTCAGCCCAAGCTTTTGTTCTGGACTCAGGGGCGAATATCAGCGTCCGGATGTCGGCCACGTCTGAGTTGAAGGATTTTTCTGGACGAGACATGGATGACGACCAGGCCCGAAGATGGCTAAGCAAGACAAAGTCAGCAATCCTCAGAGACCGTACGCCGGACTATGAGAAGATCCTGATTTAAGGAGACCCGATGAAGGGACCAGAAAAATCCTGGATCCAGTAGCTCAGCCTGGAAGTCCGAGACGATTGGAAGGAGCTGGTTGAAGCATTTGGAGAACAATATTTTAATTCGGGAATGTCGGTGGCACGTCAGTACTTTCATACCAAGAAGCGGGCAGACGAGCCCCCTCCATCGTTTGAATGTCGCAGGAATGAGGACCAACAAACCGGTTAAGGAAGATGCCAGTCAGTCGGAAGCTGCCCGAGAACACATGTAACATTTCATCAGCACGTTTGACGACTGGGAGCAGGCAGACCAGCTCGCGCTGCTGCGACTTAAAAATACTACGGAGTTGGCGATGACGCTAAGGACTTAGCAAAGGGCGAAGAAGCGAGGCCCCAAGGCAGCAGTTGCAACGGGAAGGTACATGTCAACGTTTTAACCCGGATCAAGGAAGCTGGCCACTATCCACCAGGACGGCTTGCGCCGTCCGCATGGTGGCCCGAGAGTCGGATGCGACCAGTTCGGAAGAGGAGTACCAGCGGTCTGGGGGTGAATTCGTAGAGGAGCAATGCCGGTATCTGTTCTGGGCGAAGGCCAGTCTGCAATCCAGGACACCATCTGGGTCAGGCCAGCTGAAGTGCTTTCCGGCTCGAACTGACCGTAATTTTCAAAGACGGAAGTGCCCCACTGTGGATCCTTCAGGCATGACGACAGAAGCATCTGGAAGCGACAGGCCTGCAAGAAGTGCGAAAGGAAATAACATCAAGCCGAACACCTTATGTTCACCTGCAAGACTTGCGGAGAAGTGCACGAGGCTGGATTTTGCCCCATCGAGACGTTTTACAACCAGAGGGATAAGTGGTATGTCCCGACCAAGCATGCTGGAATGTTGCCGCCCGTGGTGGAAAATATGTTAACCTAGATCGATCGCCAGGTTGGAATCTAGTTCGAGCCGAGCGGTATAGTGTTAGTATCTATGCATATGTCGGTAAGGAGGATAACCGAGAAGCAAAGCAAAGCGTAACCGACACTAAATGTAAGTTTGACGATTACGTAACCCGATCCCCGGGAAGCAGGGCGGACCCTATCCTGGTGAGCAGTATACGAACGGACGAATATTATCGATCTGAAGTGGTTATGGAACTGATTTTTTTACCCGGTGAATCGCGAAGTTTTTGGAAATACAATTCGTCGGATAAGTGGTTCAAGCAAGCCAAGGAAAATGGTAAAATTAAAAACCAGAAGGCCACCATGCATTTTGACTCTGGCGCAGAAGTGTCCAGCGTTGACACCGCCTTTGCTGGTAAGGTGGGATGTGAAATAGATGAAATGAAGCGGCAAGAGTATATCGGTATCGGAGAAAGTTTTACATGACCCAAGAAGAACAAGAGGTCAAAATACGCTGGGGGCTTTGGTATACTGTTACCGCATGGGAACTAAGCTAGCCGAGCAGGAGCATTTCTGGGGATAGACTTTATATACAGCCGCACTACGACTGGACTTTATATGCATGTACATTGACGTTGCCTGACGAGGTGCAGATCCAGCTGGCTGACCGGCGGCCTCTATACGGTGCCCACGTCAAGTTCCTCAAGTTAGGCCAGTTTTTAACGGTGCCGGTGGGAAGGACGGTGGAAGTAGCTATGCGGCCACACCACAGACGGCATAAGTTATGGCTGACTAGGGGCGAGTGTTGGGTGCCCTCGTTCGTTTAAGGGGAAGGTCACCTCAAATACATAAGCATGATCGAGCAGCCGCTCACCTTGCATGAGATCCATCATTGGAATGTGGCTGGCCGAGGACAAAGTGCCCCGCCGGCCAGGTTATGTCAATATTGGCTCAAGACGCTATATCGAGTGGCAAAACCTGGCCATTCAGGCAACTACCGATTTGGTTAGCGAAGATGAATTGATGGAGGAAGACCGGACTTCAATGGTGGCTAAATCGGATTACCGGACACCTTCTAGAATATTGATGCGGAGCCGGTCATCGCCGAATCAGGCTGAGCGTGCCGACCGAGATCCCGCCCCAGTCGCCGTATTGGTTTTGCCCACACCGTCTAAGACGGGTGAACAGCTGGGCCAGCGGAGGAGGCAAGTCGGAGTCACATGTGCGGCCACCTCTGATGCTGGCTTTCCCGGTAAGCAGGATGGTGATGGATCGCCTAATCCTGACTCTGATTCGGAATTAGCTGAGAGTAACCGGGACGGAAAGTCGCCTGGTCTGGATTGGGAATTAGCCGAAGATGACCGGGACGGGGAACCCCCTGACCTGGATTCAGAATAAACCGAAGCCGACCAGGTCTACATTCACGAAGGGGGCGACCTATACGTCGAAGGCATGGAAGATCGATGACCGACCGTTCCAGGAAATCTCTGCATTTGTTACGCCCTTCTGGTTATTCGAGTGGAACCAAATGCCGTTTGGCCTAAATAAAATGCCCCGCAGATTTATTAGCGTCTAATAGATAACGCGTTGTATGGGCACTTCAAGTTCAAGGCGGACCAAGATCCTGCCCCGGTCGGTGATGTGTTCACCGAAGGTGACCCTGAACCCGTCTGAAAACATTCGGTTTTGGGGAGGCGGTCTTGTATTGATGACATTATCGTGATGGCTGCTACTTGGGATTTGTGATGTGAACAAGTGAAACAGTTGATGATTACGTGCGAAACGTGGAATCTCTCGATCAGTGTGGAGTAAATTGGAAAAACTAAGGTGAGCAATTTGGATCACTAGGTCTCGATTGCAGGACTAGAAGCCGATCCAAAAGATCTGGAATCTTTGAGTAATCTGCCTTTCCCGCGGTCATTGAATCGTTTTTGTGCAGCTTGAACTATTACAGTCGTTTCATTGAGGACTTCGCGGTCTATTCTGCTGTGTTATACGAGTTACGGAGGGTGGATTACCACAAAGCTGAGAGACAGGACCGGCGAGGAGAAATGCTGGCCTCGTCACATATATCATCTAATGAGAAGCTGTCCTCGTTAACTAGTACAACCAATGAAAGCTGCCCTCGTCAACTATTTTGGTCAATGAGAAGGTGGAATCGTCCGCCAAAGCAGGCAGCCGGCTCCCCAACTCCAATGCGGCCCGGCCAGGCGACTACACGACCAGGGTGATGGTGGCCTTAGGCATGCTGAAAGCAAAGATTGCGACCACACCGGTTCTGAGACACTTTTGGATTAGGTTCCAGTGGTCATCATCTACGCTAACAAGTGGGCTATACCGGCTACCCTTGTGCAGGATCATGATGGTGTATATTGCCCTGTGATGTTCACCAGCCGGAATCCGAAAACCAACGAAGTGTACTATGGGCTGGTAGACAAAGAAGTTTTGGCCTTGCTACGGATCCTGGATCTGTGTTTTACGAAGTTGGCATCCCAGCCTATCAAGGTGTTATCCAGGCGATCGACCTAGTCGTGGCTTCTTACAGCTACCAGAATTGATGTTCGGCTACGTAGATGGGCCGCGCTGTTGTCCCAAGAGTCTCTGGAAGTGATCAAGTGCACTAAAGGAGAAGAAGAGATATTGGGCACATTAGCGGCCAGCATCACCCCAAGGGCAGAAGTGGAGTAAGCACTGATAGCAATAGCGCCCCGAAATTAGCCTCGACGATCCATCACACTCCCGCCATCGATAGTTGGTCCAGCGGAAGAGCTGATTGTTCTGAGCTTCGACGGGTCAGCGGGCATCAAGAAGGGAGTGGGCGCCTATAGGAAAGCTGCCCGAGTAGAAAGTGGTTGCCGCTGCCTCTGACTTAACTCCTGATATAACAGTGAACGAGGCGGAATACCGAGGACTGTTGCTTTGCCTAGATTTGCTGCCGGCCAGACACAGGGGCGGATTATTTTAAGCGGTGACTCCAATTTAGTAATCCGACAAATCACTGGGGAGATAGACTGCAAGGTCCCCCGACTAAGGCTGTTGAATGATGGGGTCATGCCATCCCTGAGAAAATGGCCAGAGCATGAAGTGCTACATGTTAAAAAGACTGGAAGAATAGTGTTCATCACCTGGTCACGCTGAGTATGCGCGACCAAGTCGGAGTTACGGCTTTTGATATCGGATCTGGCAGAGATCAAATGATTGCGCGAACTTATCCGACCTGCTGACACTAAGGAAGTGAACGCTGTCACCCGGTTGCAAAAGCGTCGTTCACTGGCGACTGGCCGCCGGTTCACCACCTACAGAAGTAATGAATGAAGGGATAGTGAAACGGTTGCGGGTAGAACAATCTCTTGAAGCGCAATATGAAGAGGAGTGGATGGTAAATCCTAAAGCGTATTTGAAAGGGGAAGTGGAAAAGTTGAGTGCAGAACAGGCCAAAGAGTGTTTTAAGATGGCCCCAAACTATGAATTGGATGAGGACGGGTTGTTGTTTTTCCATTGAGATGCTGACCAGCACGAAATCGATAGGGATAAGTCCGCCCGGCTAGTCATGTCGACTACCTTGCAGACGGATATCCTCCACCACTATCACGTAAGTTTAGAAGGAGAACACCAGGGCATCGGACGGATCTATCATATGATTGAAGCGTATTTCCACTGGCGAGGTCTCTATCGCAGTGTGCAGGCTTATGTGGGAAGTTGTCCAGATTGTGAGACCGGGAAAGGTCGGCCGACCATTAGATGGCGGTCACCTGGAAACATACAACCAACCTATCCTTTCCAAGTGATTGCGATGGACCACATCCTAACTTTACCTAAATCTCGAAATGGATATACCGAACTGTTGATCTGGACGGATTTGTTTACCGGGCTGATCATAGCAAGATCTAGTTCCACCCGTACCGTAAGTTGCTCAGCGTTATGAGGAATTCGTGTTTAGACGTTTCGAGGCAAGCGAGGTCATTAGACATGATACTGAACCGGGATTTATGGCGGACGTGTTCCGAGCCTTCAACAAGATATTGGGGCCAAAACAGAACGCAATCATGGTCTATGGTTCACAAGCGAACAGGAAGACCGAAAGAATGGTACAGACTCTGATTAGATCCATTAAGATGTATATGGTGGACGCCGACCAGCACGATTGGGATGAATATGCCGAAAGTCTGTTTTTTTTATTAATTTGTCGTACGGTCGGGTGAGGGGAGACACCCCTTATAATCTAGCGTACGGATGAGATCCTAGATCCACCTTGGAAGCCTCCATCCCAATAGGTGAACTCGAAGCCGTGAGCGGGACGCTCGCCGTTGGAGGATGGGGGTACAACGCCATTACTCGCTGGCACAGGAACAAGTGAGCCAACGCCTCCGGCAAGCTATCCAGGACCGCGCCGATCGGAACAATGACCAGGTCAGAGAGCACGGTATAGAGCCAGGCTCCCAGGTATGGTGATACGTGGATCGAGCCAAGGAAGGTTATGCACGAAAGTTAGCCCATATGTGGCAGGCCCTATTCTAGTGGCAGAGCTTATCGGGGAGCACGCCGTTAAGCTGGTTGCGGCAGGCACCGATTATGATATTTTTTTTTCAATAGTGAACGTCTCCGAGCTAAAATTGGTGAGACATTCCCAGATCGCCCGAGTACGCGCCTGGTATCGGAGAACGACAGGTTCGATTTCAACGAAGCCCTGTTGCCAGAAGATAGTTGGAACAAAAACGCTGGTCCAGACGAATATGAAGTGGAAACGATTTTGGATGCTCGATCCAGACGGAAGACCAGGTTTGGCAAGACCCACAGGGACATTTTGTTACAGTGGAAAAACTACAAGACCGGTCGTGGGTGAATGAGCTGGATCTCAATTTTGGGGCGCCGATGAGGGATTTCGACGGCCAGCGAGCGAGCCGGAACCGTTTCGAGTCCTGCAGACCCATGAAAAAGGTCTGGTTATTTGGTGTACCGTACACAAAAGCTACCTGGCCACGCTATTTCCGGTAAGGCACATAAATATCCAGCCAGGTTATTTTGGGTACACAAAAGATTATATTGGATCTAGGGATCAAAATCAGTATACGGTTTGCTTTCTAAGACGCAAGTCAATACTGGCTCACAGCAGAGGGCTAACAAGGTCCCCACTAGTTGTTTTTGGTTTACCCGGAGAAGGTTAAGAGAAACCTATCGGAAGTCCCCTAACTGGGAGCCGTCGTGAAACTTATACTCAACTCAAGTAGCTCGTGTTTTGAACACGATTTATCTCTATTGGAAAGTGTGGTAACGTTTTAGCTGACTGTGGAAAATTGTGGAGTATTATTTGGATTCCCTATCTACACATAAGATTGGATTTACCCCTTTATTATCTTTGGTTTAGCTGGCCGATCAATTATTCTCGGTCCAGCCTTTGCGGTATACAAACTTCAAGTATATTGCCAATCCTGCTCCCCGGTGAAGATTGCCGCCCAGGAGCTACCCCTAGTCCTAATCCTCATTTCCCTATTGGACGGACTTTTAACTTTTCGCCCAAGGGTCCATCAAGAGAGCGCAACCTCCAGTGCTGACGGGTACACCATGTGAACTTTTCGAACATGGATCATCCAAGTCGTCACGACCAAGGTGATGGAAGTGACCGACTCAACCGGCTGGATGCGGGATCGGATCAAGACCTGGATGGACGGAGTACCCCCTCCGACAGTCAGTCATCTGGGCCACCCGTGGGTGTTCGCATATCAGAAAGAATTTCTGAGAGCGACTAATCCACAATGGTGCGCGTGCCCAGATCTCTTGGCGACCCTGGTTATCACTGCGAGTCCCTAGTGGGCGAAAGACCAAAACCTGTCAAATTTGTTGAAGACGTTGTGTCAGGTGCATTGGGGGAAGGCAAATCGCCCCCAATGCTTCTGAAGATGGAAGAATTCGATAGTCGACTCGGATTCGGGGAGTTCGAGGTCGACATTAAAGAAGAAGTTACCCCCCTGGAGGGTTCGGCTGGGCCGGATTACGGTACTAGTCACTATAGTGCCGCCCACTATGCCCTAGCTGGAGCCGGATCGGGTTATGGTGCAAGTCACCATAGTCCGAGGAAGGATCATGGTTTCGACC
>MIQA02010843.1:0-13510 GCA_001887855.2 Sclerospora graminicola | reverse complement strand
CCCAGCGCACCGCACGACCGCTTGGTACCGTTAGTGGTCTGCTCTCCGTCAAAGAAGATGACAGCAATAACGGGAGCGACGCCGCCTTCGCCGCCGGCAGCAAGAAGACCGGCCGGATTACACTCGGGTTCTTCTCAGTAAGAGTCTGCCCCTTCAGAAGCGGATTCAACCGACTCATCGGTAGGCATTACCCGCATGACGCTTAGCTCAAGGGAAGCGGCGCGTGTGGCGACGGCCATGAGGCTCGGAGGATATGAATTGCCGGATACGCCCGAGCGGAAGAAAGCCAGTCAGCACAGCAACCAGACCCGGACGGCGACGGCAGCTCCAGGGCTAAAGGATGGACGGGCGGATTAAAAAGGAATGTCGATCTGGCAGCCCAGCCGCCCCCCAAGTCGCCCCGCGAGTAGACTTTCAGGCGAGCCCTCAAGTTCCGGATCACCTTCAGAAGATGTTTTCGGCGATGATGGAGCGATACTTGGAGGAACAGCGTCGGGTGAGTGCCAGCCGCGGCAGTCGGGCGCCCGAGCCAGCCCAGTACTATGCGAGGGAGCCGATTGATGAAGATATGGATTCAGTGCAGTCTAAGCACAGTGATCCCCGTGCCGTACTGCCAGGCCGCTGGACAGGTCGCCGAACCGGACGGCCAACGAATAGGAAGCTGTCTCTCAGCGACATGGATATGGAATCCGTTAGGTCGGCCAGGTGTCACTATGATCCGGATGACCTGGACATGGGGATTGCTCGCCGAGCCAATGTAGCCTCAGCCCAAGCGTTTGATCAGGACTCAGGGGCGATTGCAGATGTCAGCCACGTCCAAGTTGAATGATTTCACTGGACAGGAAATGGATGATGACCAAGCCCGAGGACGGCTGAGCAAGACGAAGTCAGCATTCCTCAGAGACCGTACGCCGGGCTATGAGGAGTGCCTGATCTTCGGAGGCTTGATGTGAAGGGTCCGGCAAAAAAATGGATCCAGCAACTCAGCCGGGAAGTCCGAGACGTTTGGAGAGAACTGGTTGAAGCTTTTGGAGAGCAATACGGCATATCTGGAATGTCGGTAGCGCGCCAGTATTTCCACACCAAAAGAAGCAGGCAGACCAGACCCTTCTGGAATACCTCCACCGTTTAAATGTCGCTGGAATGAGGGCGAACATACCGGTTAAAGAAGATGCCAGCCGGTCGGAAGCCGCCCGGGAACATGTGGAGCATTTTATCAGAACGTTGGACGATCGGGAGCTGGCGGACCAGCTGGCGTTACTGCGGTTGAAGAATACCACGGAGCTGGAATTGACGCTGCGTATTTAGCAGAGAGCGAATCGAGGCCCCAAGACAGCAGTTGGAGTAGGGAGGTAGAGTCACGTTTTAACCCGGATCAAGGAAGCCGGCCGCCATCCACCAGGACGGCCCGAGCTGTCCGCATGGTGGCCCGAGAGTCGAATGCGACTAGTTCGGAAGAAGAGTATCAGTGGTCTGGGGGCGAATCTGATGAGGAGCAGTACCGGTACCTTTCCGGCGGAAGCCAGTCAGCGAATCCAGCTGCATCTGGTCCAGCCCAGCAAAGGGTGTTCGGCTCGAACTGACGAATTGATCCAAGACGGCAATTATTGACTGGCGGGTCCATCAAGGATGACGGCCGGAGCTGCTGGGGAGTTGGCTGGACCTGTGCAAGACTTGCGGAAAGAAGGATAGTCCGGGCGAACACTGTATTTTCATCGCAGGACTGCGGGAGTGCACGAGGCTTGAACTTGCCAGATGAAGAGGTTGTACTTGTCGACGAAGGATTGGTGGAATGTTGCCCCCGGTGAAAAATTTAAACCGATCGCTGCGGCATGTTGGAATCTGGTTCGAGCCGAGCCGTCTAGTGTTGGTATCTATGCATATGTCGGTAAGGAGGATAATAAGAGCAAGCAAAGCGTAACCGACAATACATGTAAGTTTGACGATTACGTCATCCGGTCCCCGGGCAGCAGGGCTGACCCCTTCCTGGTGAGCAGTCTACGAACGGACGAATATTCTCGGTCTGAAGTGCTTAAGGAATTGAATTTGTTACGCGGCGAATCACGAGGTTTCTGGAAATACCATTCGCCGGATAAGTAGGATAAGCAAGGCAAGGCGGAAGGTAAAATTAATAACCAGAAGGCCACCATGCTGTTTGACTCTGGCGTAGAAGTGTCTATCGTGGACACCACCTTTGCTCGTAAGGTGGGTTCTGGGGATGGGATTTATGGTCCCAGCCGGCATACGGCTAGATTTATCGCATGGAACGTTGACGTTGCCGGATGAGGTACAGATCCAACTGGCGGCCGACGCCCTTATATGGTGCCCACGTACAGTTCATCAAGTTATCAGTTTTTAACGGTGCCAGTGGGAAGAGCGGTGGAAGTAATGGTACGACCACACGACAGACGGCGTAAGTTATGGCTAACTAGGGGCGAGTGTTAGGTACCCTCGTTTGTCAAAGGGGAAGGTCACCTCAATTACATAAGTGTGACCAATATCTCGGAAAGGCTCCTCACCTTGCATGAAGACATGGTCATTGGTATGTGGCTGGCCCAGGACAAGGTGCCCCGCCGGCCGGGTTATGTCAATATTGGCTCAAGACGCTATATCGAGTGGCAAAACCTGGCCTTTCAGGCAACCACCGATTTGGTCAGCGAAGAGGAAGTAGTAGAGGAAGACCAGACTCCAATGGTGACTAAACCAGAGTACCGGACCCCTTCTAGGATTTTGACGCGGAATCGGCCATCGCCGGATCCGGCTGAACGTACTGGCCGAAATCCTGCCTTAATTGTTGAACTGGTTTTGTCCACTCCGTCGAAGATGGACGTACGGCAGGATCAGGAGAGAAGACAAGGCAGGGTCATACCTGCGGTCACCTCCAATGCCGGATGGCTTAATGAGCAAGATGATACTGGATCGACCGATCCGGCTGACCAGGATTCGGAAATAGCCGGAGGTGGATCAACCGATCCGGCTGACCCGAATTCGGAAATAGCCGGAGGCGGATCAACCGATCCGTCTGACCCGGATCTGAAATTTAGTCAAAGCTGACCAAGTCTGCATTCATGAAGCGGACAAGCATTACGCCGAAGGCATGGAGGATCAGATGGCGGCGCTACCTGAGGTAACCCCCTGCCCACCAGCAGTCACTATTGACGATCTACAAGTTGGAGACCCAGATGTGAACACACCGGAAGAGATCAGCAGGCCGAAGGACATCATATGGAAAAGGAAACGTCTGCTGATTGGTCCTGGAAATGCACTGCCTCCGGCCGCCCATGGGGAGGTATGCGACATTGATGTGGGAAACGCCAAGCCGGTGGCGCAAAGGTGCCGGAGAGTCGCCCCCAGTATTGGGAAAACCTGTCAGAGCTTATCAAGAGATTGCTGGCCATCAAGATAATTCAGCCGTCCACCGCCATGGGCTTCGCCCATTGTAATCATTATTAAGAAGAATGGGGTGGATATAAGGCTGTGTATCGACTACCGACTGGTGAACCGGCTGACTAAGCTAATGGGTTACTCGATGCTGTTGATAAACGACTTGCGGGAGGATCTGGATAAAGTTTTGTGGTATTGCTCATTGGACATGGCCAGTGGATTCTGGGTGGTCTCTATGACCGTTCGTGCACGGGAAAAATTCTCTGCGTTTGTGACGCCCTTCGGTTTGTTCGAGTGGAATCGGATGCCGTTCGGCCTAAAGAATGCTCCGCAGATTTACCAACGGCTAATAGAGAATATTTAGAGAACCTGACCCTATACAGGGTGGCCATGTCAAGCGCGGTGCTGTAAGGGCCTCATTTCATTACATTTTTGGACCCCGACTCTATGAGACTTTGGATTTTCGTCCACGGTGGGACTCGAACCCGCAATCTCCCGGTCCCGATGGCAGGGCCTTAACCACTGCACCAAACGAGGTCGGTAACGGCTAATAGATAACGCGTTGTATGGACACTTCAAGATCAAGATCCTACTCTGGTCGACGATGTGTTCACAGAAGGTGACCCGGACCCCGACCCAAAGCCTTCAGTTTTGGGGCGGCGGTCCTACATTGATGACATTCTCGTCACAGCTACTACTTGGGATTTACTATGTGAAAAAGTAGAAAAGTTGATGATTACGTGTGAGAAGCGGGGTGGAATCTTTCGATTAGTGTGGTGGGGAGTTTCTGGGGGAAAACTAAGGTGACCTATTTGGGTCACCAGGTTTCGATTGCCGGATTGGAAGCCAATCCGAAGGATTTGCAGTCCTTGAGTAATCTGCCTTCTCGCGGTCCTTGAAGCCATGCAATCTTTTTTGGCAGTTTGAATTACTACAGTCGTCATTGAGAATTTCGTGTCTATGCCCTATTTTTGTAGATTATGGGAGTGGATCCACAAGCTGAGAGAGCATGTTAGGCAGGGAAGTGCTACCGAGCCCGGCAATATCAGCCAATGATATGCTGCCCGGGTCAAGTATTTCGACCAATGAGATGCCACCCGCGTCCATCCAGACAGGCAGCCAGCTGCCTAATTCCTAGGCTGCCGGGCCGGATGACCACATGACCAGGGCGATGGCAGCCTTTGGCATGCTGAAAGCAAAGATGGCGACCACACCAGTCCTGAAGCATTTCGATGTTAATAAGGTACCTGTGGTAAACATCTATGCTAACAAGTGGGCTATCTCAGCTGCCCTTGTGCAGGATCATGACGGAGTGTATTGTCCTGGGACGTTCACCAGCCGGACTCTGAAGGCTAACAAAGTTAACTATGGGCTAGTGGATGAAGAAGTGCTGGCTTTACTCCGGATCCTGGATGCGTGTTATACGGTATCTCGACCTATAAAGGTATTATCCAGACGCTCGACCCTGTCATGACTTCTTACGGCAAATGGAATTGATGTTCGGCTGGGCAGATGGGCTGCTTTGCTGTCTCAGTGGTCTCTAGAGGTAATCAAGTGTACCAAAGGAGAAGAAGAGACACTGGGTACGTTAGCGGCCAGCATCACCCCAAGGGCAGAAGGTGAGGAAGCGCTGATAGCCATAGCGCCTCGAAAACAGCCACGACAATCCATCATACTACCACCAACAACAGTGGGACCCACAGAAGAACTGGTGGCTCTAAGCTTTGATGTGTCGGCAAGCGTAAAGAAGGGAGTGGGTGCCTATAGTGCTATCTTATGGAAGCTGCCCGAGTGGAAAGTTGCGCTGCTGTTTCAGATTTCACACCTGGCATAACCGTGAATGAGGCAGAGTACCAAGGACTGTTACTTTGCCTAGATCTGCTGGCTGGCCGGACGCAGGGGCGGGTCATCATATGCGTTGATTCCAATCTGGTGATCCGGCAAATCACAGGAGAAATAGACTGCAAGGCTCTCCGACTAAGACTTTTGAACGATCGGGTTATGTCCGCCCTGTGGAAATGGCCAGAACATGAATTTATACATGTCAAACGGGAGTGGAACAACAGCGCAGACCATCTAGCTACAATGGCCAAGCGTGATCAGGTCGGCCTCACCGTCTTGGACTCGGGTATGTTTGGCGAACTGGCAGAAATGAACAGGCTACCAGAGATATTCGGACACGCCGCCAGGTGCGAGGTCCACCCACCCGGATCCAACCGTTTCGGAGAAGAAGAGTATGACGACCAGGACTGGGAACCAGACATTCAGACCTGGCCGGATCAGGAGGCGCCCTGTTGCAACAGGAGATCCCTCTAGGGATACCTGCAGCCGATCGGGCGTGACCAACCGGGGTAAACAGCCGAAGTGAACGATGGAGTGGGGGACAAAATAAGCATGGATGAATATATTAAAATGGGAATAAAGAAAGAAAAGGCTGAAAGAGTCAGGTTGACCATCGCTATGGACGAGTATACTTGCTGCGGAGCCGGGATACTTGAAGTCCAGGATGGTCAAGAGGGTCGGTTGCGGTATTGATTGTGCCAAGGATCTTGCCGGTCGATAGTTTCCAAAGATTCGGAAAGAGAGGTAGTCCGATCCGGAGCACCTATGTCTGGATACCACGTTCCGCCCTCTGCCGAATCTTCGCTCCTTCGGTTCGCCAGATGGAGTATAAAAGCGGAGAGAAACAGGTCCAGGTCACAAACACCATCCGTGATGCCCTCCAAGACAAACGCACACAAACGGACCCACGCCTCCAAGGCCGATCCTTCCGGGCGGCGAAATACGATCGGAGAGGTATGTCTTCTCGCCGATCCTCTGCAGAGATTAACAGGAAATGGGTGGATTCTCAGATGGACTGGGCATGGGTCACAGCGAATTTTCGGAACCTCGCTCGGCATTCGGTGAACCATGGGCTCCCACATCTGGCATCTCAGTGGCCAAGATTCCCCAAGGCTTAATTTCCATGAGCTTGACAACAGCACCTGACCTCACCAAGTTTCTGTTGAAAGCAACTTGCGAGACGGAGGGAATATCCAGAGCGGTGGACGGGATAGAGAGTGAACGAGTTGAGAACTGGGGACATAGGCGAGGCTCAGGTCTTTCAGCTGTTCGACCGGCCCAAGCGGGATGTCGGACCGATCCGCCTCACTGAGGAAGCGTCCGCCGGGCAACCACAGAAGCGGAAGTTAGGGGGAGGCGGCGCAGGAGCTGGAGGGATCAGCCGGATCTTGGGCTTGGCTGCTAGTCGAACGGATCGGTTTTTGGAACGAAATCCTGCTGGCGCCGGTGGCCAGGCTCTGGCCGAGGCCTTGGAGGAAGGTTCTCTCAAGTCTTTCAGGCTGAGAGGCAACCACTAATCGGGAATATCGTACTCATTCTCCTCTGCCTTTTCATCTGCCATATCTGGCCCCTTCTCCGTTCCTTCCTGCTTTGCTTGCCCGTTTTCCGTCCCGGCCGTACTCCTGGAGTCTAGGGAATTGCTAACGGTCGCGGAATTGGAGGTGTCCGGGGAGGCCAAAATGACGGCGGTGTCGGGGCAAAGATGGATTGGCCGGCTCGTATTCTCCGGAGCCAAAACCATTGGGCGTCGGGGTCTATAAATCGATGACCTGATCGCGAGCCGGATGAGCAGTCGCTCGGCCACCAGGACTCAAGAGGCAACGTCGGACGTCCGCGCGAGAGCGGGACAACGCAGCACACACCTGCTGATCGTGGTAGTCCTTATCTTCATCGTCATCACCGTCCACGTACTTAGTGGAGGGCGGATCTGAACCCGCGTTTGAACTAGACGGAGAGCCAGTCTTGGAGCCGGATGGCGAAGTAGCTGCCGAGCCGGATGGCGAGGCGGCCCCTGAACCGGATGGCGGGTCCGCTTCCGAGCCGGATACCGAGTCAACGTCTGAGCTAGACGGCGAGTCAGGCGTAAGACCAGTTTTCTCCGAGGAAGTGAGTGGGGATACGGCGGCGGCCCCCATTGTAAATGAACTACAGTCGCTGTCCGACTCAAGCCCCAGTTCGCTAGCCGAACTGCCCAGATAACATTCGTGCAGGAGGGAGGATTCACTCCTTTTTCTCCGGTTTGGAGGGGTCGATGGCGGATTGGGACCAGCCAGGGATGGATTAGAGCTGACCGGAAGTTCCCCAGGTCCCGATTCTGCTGAGGCAGATGACCGGGACAGTTTCAGCGGGGAGGTTTTCCATTGATCTACCATCCCCAGGATGGCCAAGATGGCCTCTCGCGCACATGAAGGAGCCTGTAAGATGGGGGCGGTCTGGGTCCGAGTCTCCTCGAATCGGTCATGCAGTTCGCATAATAGGGACCGGAACCGATCCTCCTTATCCACCAGGGCGGCGTTGGCGCGGTCGGCCTGGATCAGCTCGTCATTAGCGGTATGATATCTTCCCCGAGCCTGGTAAAGCTCGGATCACAGTCCTTGCTGCCTGGAGGAGGCTTCTTGCAACTGTTGCTCCAGAGAAAAGATATTGTGGAGAGCTTGAGCATGGGATTCTCGCAGGTGGTCCCGGTCATCCCGCGTGGCATCTAGATCTTGGGACACCCGGCGTTACCGGTCACGAAGATGCAATAACTCTTGGGATGCTTCGGAAATCTCGGCGGGCTGCCCTTTCAGCTGTTCCAACTATTGGACGGCGAAGCAACATAGGTATGGAAATTGTAAGCGACCGAGTTGCAGCATAGGAGTAGGAGGATCACTTACGTTGAAGTTTTGAGCGGTGAACTAACTCCTGGTTGGAAGCCCGGAGAGGATCGTATACGTCTGCCAGCGTGCGGAGGCGGTCCCTCTCCTTCGTCAAGCTGGCGACCTGGCCTTCGAGATCGGTCACTTGCCGCTAAAGATCAATCGGTTCCAGGGAGGATTTCCGGCCGATAGCTTCGTCGGCTCGGCGGTTAGCGGAGGCGAGCAGCTGGACCAAATCTGTTTGGATGTGTTCCAAGCTATCCACTTGGGCTGTCAGCACCTCTATTCTTTTGCTCAACCCCGCCGCTTCAGAAGTGGAGGCAGATGTTGAAGCAGCCTGTTGTAGGGCATCAGTGAGCTGGCCTACAATGGCCCGAAGACGGGTTACTTCATCCACCACTTCCTGGCGGCTACGCCTCAGCTCGAAAATTCGAGGCTCCGTGCGATTCAGCATCGCACAGAGAGTCGCGCATCTCTGCGCTAGAACTTCGGAGTCGGCCTGACAGGATCGCAGATCAGCCTGAAGGTAAGAGACGGTGTCCCTCAATCTGCCCCGGTCACCGCAGGCCAGACCATGAATGCGGAGCGCCGTGGCAAAGTCAGTTGGAGACAGCACCAGATCGGGAATACGGGATGAATCCTGCGGCCCTGCAATTTCCACCCTGCTGGCAGGCGAGTCATCATCGACCAGAGTAACTCGACATATGTTATCTTTGTCGACTTGCAGAACTGGAAATATATCAAGAGAGGGTCAGCACAGACGGATGAGACCTCAAGCCGGCCGGAAGACCGGCTTAATGGAGATCGCCACAAATCGGGCAGAAGACATACCAAATCGGGGCATGGGTAAGAGAGATCGAAAAGACTTGTGTCAGGTGAGGTCGTGCCTCAACCGTTGTGCGGCTGTGACTAGACTCAGGGGCGGCTGTGGTGAAGTGATTTGCGGATTAAATAACGGGAAGGTATGAAATACATCCGGCCGAGGGCGCCTTCTGATTGGCAGAAAATGCGGACCAAGGGCGTTGATGCTGGATGGCGGTTGCCAAGCGTATCCACCAGCGGCAGGATGGTGCCAGGCATGGAATGGAGTCAAACGGGTTTGATCAAGGAGTTTGTAATTGGGCTAACCGGGGATGGGCCGTCCGGATCAGGTGGGCCGGATGACCTCAGATGGTGATTGACCGAAAGGCGGACTGTTTGGAAGGTGTATGTGCGAAGGATCCCGAAAAGGGTCGAGCTTTGCGGAGGACGGTTGAGGTGCCAGAGTTGGACGCGGGGCTGCTAAGGAGGGGTTAACGGCAGCGGTCAAGTGAGCTTAGGTGGATGGCTATCCGGGTCGAGCCGGATATTTGATGTGTGGTACACGAAGGCGTATCCAGGCGAGCCGGCTGGTTTTGGTGTACAGTACATCAAAGAACATCCGGTCGATCCGTCTGGGTTTTGGTGTACAGTACACCAAAAGAGATCCAGGTGGAGCTGACTGGGCTATTTCAGGTAGGACACATAACTATCCAGCCGGGCTATTTGGGGTAGGTTACACAAAAGGGAGTGTTGGACATAGGGATAAAAATCAGTATAGGTTTCGCTTTCTTAGACACAAGTCGCTTTCACTGGTTCACAGCAGAGGGCTAACAAGGTACCCTCTTGCTGCTATTGGTTTGCCCGGGGAAGGTTAGAATAACCCACCGGAAGTTCCCTGACCAGGAGTCGTTGCGCTGTGTATACTCACTTCAAGTCGTCCGTGTTTTGAACACGGTATATCTCATATTGGAAAGTGTGGTAACGTTTTGGCCTACTGTGGAAGATTGTGGAGTTTTGTTTGGATTTCCTATTTACACATAAGTTTGGATTTACCCCTTTATTATCATTGGTTTAGCTGGCCGATCGATTATTCTCGGTCCAGCCGTTGCGGTATACAAACTTCAAGTATATTGTCAATCCTGCTCCCTGGTGAAGATTTGCGTCCAGGAGCTACCCTAGTCCTAATCTTCGTTTCCCTATTCGACGGTCTTTTCACTTTTCGCCCTAGGGTCTATCAAGAGAGCGCAACAGCCAGTGCTGACGGGTACACAAGGTGAGCTTTTCGAACATGGATCATCCAAGTCGTCACGACCAAGGTGATGGAAGTGACCGATCCAGCCGGCTGGATGCCGGATCGGATCAAGACCTGGATGGACGGAGTACCCCCTCCGACAGTCAGTCATCTGGGCCCCCGTGGGTGTTCGCATCTCAGAAGGAATTTCTGAAAGCCACTACACCACAAAAATTCCATGGGATTAAATTCGAAAGTTCATGAAGTCGGCGTTGTAATCATCCAAGCTCTGAGTGAGCTCTGGATCGATGAATTTCGCGCAGCTCTTGCGACGCTTAAAGAATCGAATATAAGATGACTACGGGACAACAGGGTGAACTTATACTAGTGCTGGAAATGCAATCAAATTTCATCGATTAGGATCCTCATGTGTCAGCATCAGCGTGTGCGCACTCGAGAAATCTATTATTACAACCCCATGTGTTCCAACTATGCACACGAAGCGTATCGATTTTTACACGACAAAATCCGCCAGATTCTTCCGACGAATGGACCTGGGCAGTATTGCATCCACCGTTTCGACTCTGCCATCGGGTCATAATTGGACAATTACAACTATGGAATCTACTTACTTGTTGCTGCCGAGTCTTACGTCCATAGCGAAAATACTAAGCCACTGAATCAAGCCACTTGTAGTTCTTTTGTTATCGCTATTTTAGTATGTGTTTGTAGTTTTTAATCCGAGATAAAAACATTAATGGAGGTGTATCGTGTTGTTATAGATCTGGTTGCAGATTTCTTTGCAAATTATAATGCAAATGGAGACATTATTGTTCTGTCCATACGAGTTAGAGCAATATTAAGTGAAGATAGCGACATAGTCAGGTGAAGCCCTCCCTCTGCCTCGACTAAGATCGCAATTTTAAACTTGCTTTTAGTATTAGAAGAAAATGACTTCGAAGATCTTAAAGTTTTTTTTAATCACTGAAAGATAACTACCATCATGACGTCTGAAAAATTGTTCCAATTACGCTGGCAAGATTAGAGATGAGATCACAAAGTTTCAAATGTTTTTTGTTTTGATAAAGACTACCGATTGCAATTGGGACGAAAAAAGAATGTTCGAGGAATGTTCTCCACTCATCTGACTCTACACAGCTCTCAGAGGTCCGTGTGTCGCGGCTAATTTGAGTCTCTTGGGTATGGACTGTGCGTATCGTCTCAACGTCTTTGTTCAGCAATGAAGCTATTCAGCTAGACAAGCACGTGACCGCGTGTCTCGCATGACGTCCACGCTACCAAGCGCAGTCCAGAAAACAGACTTTCTCACCACCGGCAAACGAAGTGGGTGGAAAGCATTAAATGCCGGAATATGACAAAGAGAAAGGAATAGCTTGCCGATTATTATGAAACGTTCCCGGACAACAAGTACGCCCATGTCCTAGAACCTCGTTTATTCTGCTCCTCTAATGTTCTGTTGTTCTGTCTGTCTGTACAGTGCAAATGTTGACGTTGAATCCGTTGGATTTTGGTGATTGTTATGACATGGCAATTGAGCAGATGTAAGCGTCGATACCCGACGCGTTTACGTCGTAAGGGAGGATCCGTGGCACATACACTTTCCCGGCAGCGAGTCGTTCCGTGATCTCATGCTACAGCTCAAGACCGTGCTTTGTCGTAGAGTAACTTAAATTTTACAAATTTACTCCAAAAAACAAACGAATCTCTTTCGTTTTATTTCAGGAACTTATACTTAGAGACCGATAGTATAAGCCAATTGTATACTTAAAGTGAAGCAATAACCAAAGCCGCCTTTCGACCAGTCCTTTCGGGGATACGACGTTAGCTTGTGTAAACGGCGAGTGTTTCTTGGTATATGGTTATATAGGTCGGTCTTGTGTGCAATGTTTGGTGTCCGTTGAGCAATTTGGTTACGAGTAGTCAGCGCTTGAAAAGGGGGAGAAATTTATATATATTATGAAGTGTGTGAAACATCTATGATATAGAAGTACCTCTACCAAGTACTCCATACCGCTACTTCCTATTTATGTATTCCTACTTATGTGCTCTTACTTTTATACTCCTACTCATTATAACCTCCATATTCACCAATCAGCAAATAAAACCCCATAACTACCAGACTTGGGTTATGTATAGACTTGCAGCCTTCCAGCTCAACGCGGGGTATAGAGACGAACGTCAATGCCCATTGGATGTCAATTGTAATTTTGAAGGGAAAGGGGTCACACACATAGTGTGGGGGTGGAGGCGGGCCCAAATGTTTTGGGGAGGTAACATGAAAAACACACAGAATCTGTGAAAAACACACAAACGTGTGAAAAACACACAACGGATGTGTGGTAAAGCGATCTCAAAAATGTTGAGAATAAGGTGGACCACACATGACCGTTGATTGGTGACGATGGAACACCCATCAAGATGAGACAGTTGATGGGTGGGACAGGCTGATCGCGTATACGACGAAAAGGTGGTAGACAACGGGCTTTCGTAATGTGAAGGGATAAGCCAAGTACCGTTACTACGCCCGGTCCCGGATACTAATGGAACGGCGAAGATCACGATCGCGATCGGGATAACGCTTATTAAGTGGAGTTCACGTGGACGTATGACGAGATCGGCAGAGACAAATTGGAGATACAGCAGCAATGGCGACGTGACACATCAGAAACAGTTATCGGGTCGAGCTATGAACAGTGCAGATGTTGAAGTTGGATGTGATACGAAGTTCCGGCCCGATCGGCCGAGCCAACTAATTCTGCCCTAAAATACGAAGATCAGATATGGAATGGAACGGGGTATGTGGAATGGCGAACCGTGCGAATAATACCAAGTCAAGGCAAGTGATGATGGCCGATGGATCTGTCCAGGAATGATATAAGAAGGCCCGATCAGGCCCGATCTGCTGAATCAGTGCGATCTTGGTACCCTGACAGGGGATGAAAATCGAGAATATGGTCGAGTGAGCAAGCAAAGTCGTTGTAACCCAGAGGGTTTTCGAAGTGATCTAGGGCTGATCGCCCTGATCACTACCCGATCACTCGGTCGATCGCTGTGCTGATCATGATCGGGGCTGATCGGCCCCAAACCGGCGTCCAGACGCAAAGGCAGGTGAAGTTTTCAGTTAAGCCGGGTTGGATATGAAATGAACAGTGTCGACGGGCAGATCTCAAGTGTTTTCCAAGCTGTTTATCGAGAGATCGGGATTGTTGAAGATCGCCATAGAGTTCATCCGTGATCAGGGCAGAAGTGGTACGGATCAGTTTGAAGGTGCAGCAAAGATGGGTAAGGTGGTACTATGCAACCGTGCGACGAAGTAAACAGGGTCGAAGTATAAATCAGGCACGTGAGTTGGTGTATGCTACACTAGGTATAG
>MIQA02010842.1:11189-53303 GCA_001887855.2 Sclerospora graminicola | reverse complement strand
ACTACTGTCAACAAAAATGCTACGGACTTAAGCGTAATTATTTTTTTTCTGACTCAATTAGTGGTTCTCACGGTACGAAAGTAGGTACTTTGTAGGTAGGCAAAACTAGCCTATCAGCGCGTATCTACGACTTTCCAACTGTGAGAACCTTTTGCATTCAGCAAAGTGCGCACAGACTCGATTTAAGCCAATGATGTAAAAGAAACTCGTATTTTGTGTGGATTATGACTCGGTACAGTTGTCTTTAACTAGTGGTTCTCACGGTTCGAAAGTAGGTACTTTGTAGGCAAAACTGACCAATCAGAGGATACCTTCGGTTTGCCCACAAAACCCTTTTTTCACACGTTTGCCTTCAGCGAGAATCGCTGAAGGCAAAAACGAGCAGTTGTAGGTATTTTTGATTGGCTGATTTTTGCTTGGAAGGACTTAGTTAAAGATAGAAGATATTAATAACTGTACCGAGTCATGATTCACACAAAATACGAGCTTCTTTTACATCATTGGCTTAAATCGAGTCTGTGCGCACTTTGCTGAATGCAAAAGGTTCTCACGGTTGGAAAGTCGTAGATACGCGCTGATAGGCTAGTTTTGCCTACCTACAAAGTACCTACTTTCGAACCGTGAGAACCACTACTAAGTCCGATTGGGTGCTCCAAGCAAAAATCAGCCAATCAAAAATACCTACAACTGCTCGTTTTTGCCTTCAGCGAGAATCGCTGAAGGCAAACGTGTGAAAAAAAGGGTTTTGTAGGCAAACCGAAGGTATCCTCTGATTGGTCCGTTTTGCCTACAAAGTACCTACCTTCGAACCGTGAGAACCGCATGGCGGCGTCTACTCTAAAGTAGTAAAATGTAGTCCAATTAGTCTTAACTATTAGCTACTATGTACATATGAAACCTAGTATGTAATTTCGGCTCAGAACGCATGGGATCCCTGGCTTCCTCACTCTCAGTACCACTTGGTCGGATATCTTGTAATGAAATCGTATACGGAGGTAGAGACATAGTTGGAGATGGATCTGGTGCTGGCTGGTGGTGAAATAAGCACTCTAAACTTAACTGAAGTCGGATTTCATCTTCTCTTGTGTTCCTGTTGGTCTTCTCGAACTTGGCCACCGTAGCTATCTGCGCCGCCCTTGCTCCCAAATAAATTGTAAATGTTCATGCTCTTCTTTTACGATGCCTTGAAACACTACTTGATTTCTTAGTTGCCAAAGCCAGGTCATTAAAATTCCACAGATACCCTTCCAAATTCTGTCAAATGACACCAGAAAGGTATCATCGAATCGTCCATGTCGATGCATCATCGCCTGAGTAATCGGTACACCTAATGGCGGTGGTGTCTTGTAAAAGATATCATCTTGATAGTGGTTCACCCCTTGAGCTGTCACTTCCACTCCTAGCCAATGTTGCAGAAGCCTACGCCAAACCGCTCGTGCTCTCCGACAATCCCACATAATATGAATATGTCAGATTTCTACCCTGGGCAACTTGAGTCCATCAAACACCTCTCTTCATACTTTTGCCGCGGAATAAATGTGTTTAATTGCATTGAAATCATACGAAACATAACCCATACCTGGTAGTCAGAAAGCAAATTGTCATGAGTTCATACCTGGTTCGGTTCAATGTCTTGAACTCCCTGCCACCAGGCATTGTCTTCACAGTTCCGTTTCCATTTTGACATAAGTGACTTTAACCCAGTCGCTACTCCACGGTGATAGAGCTTGCGAAACTGTTTCCGCAAATATCCTGGAATCTTGTAGGTCGGAGTGAAATCGTCTATTTCCCATCCAATGCGATGTAACTTCGGATGAGCGTAAAAAACCACTGTTGGATCAGTATCACCCGACTCCAGATCTTGTCCCAAACAATTATGGGCGTCAATACTCCAATAGATACCATTCAATTGTTGCTTAGCCACCGCCCATTTGGATCCATCCGAACACACCTCCTTTAGTCGCCCCGACTCCACTACCTGCCAATCAAAATCCCGTAAAAAATTAGGACCTCTGCACATTGTAATTTCCGGGGGTCTCTGATAAACTGGCCAATCTCCACTCGTGTGGACGCGAGCACTATCGCACTCATCCAACGGCTAATCTTGGCCCTAGTGTGAGAATCTGCCCCAATGCGTAACACCTGCCATGTAAAAGTGGAGGAAGTTACTCGTTGTATCCTTAAATCTCGTATTGTCAATATCGGGATCCGATCCTATTTTCTCGCCACCAATACGGGGGCTCTAACTTTCGGAATCCACGGGTTCGCCACCCAACTATACGTTCCCCAGAACGGAATCATATGTTTCGGCAGTATCCCATGAAAGTCACAGTGCTCCAGGTTGATGTCAATGGTAAAACGCTCCCCTTGGTGTAACCTACGAACCTTCTTTAGCAAATTCCCCTTTACTAGGTCCAGCACCCGCGGAAGATACCGTCTCATAAGTTTCCAACGCCGTCGTCTGCTTGGGGTCCGGCCCTAACCATTCACATAATTCTCGTGCAACACTGACTCCCCGCTTGGGAGGAGTCCCTCCCACCGCCTTGCACAGTGAGTATCCTCTAGTAGGTGTGATAATTATTCTGGCGTGGTCAAGTTGGGCTGGCTGCAAGAGACCTATCCAAGCCCTTTGATAACAATCTGGAGCCGCTATCAGCCACTGGGTCGCTATCTTGAGTCGCTGTACTTTTATTGCTACCGGAATCGAAATAAGGCCGACCCCTCCAGCTCCTTTCGGTGTAGATAACAAATACGGCCTTATCTTATGGCGACAAGATTTGGTACTCGTCGTGCTGCCCCAGATGAAATTTTTCTGTAGTTGTAGAAGTCTGTGTAGTCCTGCCTCTGTTGGTTCAAACACCTTCGCCGTAAATAATATGGCAGGTAGTGCGATCGCATTGAAAAGTTGTACGCGCTCGGCTACCGCTGTGCCACACTTGGCCGCCGTTGCAAAGCGCCGTTGGATGCTCCGAATTCTTAATGCCCAATTCTTCTCTCTTAAATCCATCCAACCGAACTGATATCCCAGGTATCTTACTGACTCCCCGACCGGTAATACTGGTATCGTGTACCATGTCTTGGGTACTTGAGTTGCCTGTAGAAAAATGAACTGACTTTTTGCCGGCTGAAATTTTAGGCCCGCTAATTGTCCAAAACGTTTCACCACGTGTAATGCTTCTGTCACTTGTGTTGCTTTCCGGACAAAAACCGTGGAGTCATCCACAAATGCTGAAAACCGGTGTTCGACTTCAGTGTCGAATTGAAAGAGTTTTACCCCTTGTAAATTCGGAGCTTGTGAAATGGCTAATCCTAGCGGCTCCACTGCCAATATGAAGAGTAAAGGCGCTAGTGGGCATCCTTGTCGAATGCCGGACCTAACCCTGATCGGACGAGAAAATTGATTATTTACGTAAAACCCCGCTGTCGTCTCCACATGAAGTCTCGCCATCAACGCAATAAATTGATCCGAAAATCCAAATAGTGAGAGTACCGTGAATAAGTACTGCCTACCCACTGTGTCATAGGCCTTGCTGAAATCCAGAAATAAAATACCCGCACTGTTATTTACATCATTCGTTTGCGAGTTTTCATAGGTCGCAAGGATCGATTTCATCATGATAACTGCTTTATCCCTTTTTCTTCCAGCCACAAATCCTTGCTGAGTATCTCCAATTAACTGTCCCAACAACCGTTGAAGTCTTCGCACTAAAATTTTTGCAAAGATCTTGTATCCGGTTGTGAGCAGAGATATCGGCCGATAGTCGAGTGCATCACTTGAATCTCCCTTCTTTCGTAACGGTATGACTAAGGCTTTCATGAAGGATTTAGGCAGCCTTGCTCCACGTAAAATGTCATTAAACACCACGAGTAAAGGATCCAATAAAAGAGACGAGAAATCCTTGAAGAAATCATTTCCCAAACCATTTAGTCCGGCCGTCTTTCGTCGTTCTAAACTTTTAATCGCCATCTGAATCTCATCTTCTTGAATATCTTGCATTAATTCAATATTTTGTTCCGTTGTGACCTTCCGCATTGTCATAAAGCTGTGAATACTATCCTTAAGCGAACGTGTCGGCTCCTCTCTGTGACTGCGTCCTAGAATAGAGCTCCAAGTTAGGGCAAACCTGGCGGGAATCGATTCAACTCCCGTGAAGTGCAGTCCTGTTCCGCTTGAAATGTCGGTCACCGTCTGGTCTCGCTCCCATACCGCTGTCCTCTTGAATAACCATCTTACATCTGCTAGTGTACGGTGCAATCGTCTCCCCTTCCGAAATCTCCTTTCTTGTTTCAACGAATTTGCTATTCCGGAGATTAACTGGGTCCTTGAACTGGCATTGTCATAAACCAGCTTTTCCAGTTGATGAACTCTCCGCTTTCGTCTCCTCGCTATTCGTCGCTTAGTAGTGAATAATAGATCGTGTACATTTACTACACAATTATCCCATTCAAACGCTGCTCCAACTCGGTCCAAGCACTCAGCTAGAGGGGATCAAATTGTAGGATTGAGCGCAACATCTCCCGAACCCATAAATGGGTTTATCGAAACACGTTGCTTTCCAACAATCCTCGGGGTTACCGGGTCTTTTAAATACAATGTCACTTGGTTATGATCTGAATAAACTTGTGGAAGAGCTACTTCCACCTATGAGACCCACGACATCCAGTGTTCCGACACGTAGAACCTGTCAATTCTACTGGCTTGACCGCCTCTCCAGAATGTGAAGTGGTCAATCGGATCTAAATGTACATCCTCGAGGGCCGAACCCACTAACATTCTTGCATCTTCCAAACGTCTGTCCTGAATAAATCTGTGTAAAACCACACTTTCTGGGCGTAACGATCTGGTTCCTCCAAGTCTATCAATTACTGGCACGTCGACGCAATTAAAATCCCCACCTAGAATTAATTTTAGCGGCGGTCTAGGAATGATGTCACATAGGTCCGAATAAAACTGTTCTTGTAATTTTGCATCCCCGGATGGTCCATAAACATTAGCCACAACTGACCCTTTCCAAATGATCGCAATAAATCGGGTCGACCTGTGTTTCATCCATTGTCGGACATCCTCAGCAATATCTGGTCTAACTAGAATAGCCACTCCACCCTGTTTCAGTGAAAACCTGCTCCAATACGAGATGTCGGTAGTATTGTGTAAGTGCAATTTACCCCAGACTTGAGACCACGTATTTGTCGCATATTCCTGTTCCTTTCGAGACACTATATGCGTTTCCTGTATTAAGATAAAATATGCCTGTGAATGCGCCGATCGAGATCTCCAGGCCTCCATCCAGTCTCGTATTGAGTCCTCCTTGAAACCCCTCATATTTTGGGTAATTATGTGAGGAGTTTGTTGCCGCCTTCAATCGACCGCTTCCTTATCGACCGACTTATATTCCAAATCTTGTAAGGTCTTCCACTTGACAAATGTATCTGATTTATCGAGATGAAAGTATCCGTGAGTAGACGTATTCCCCGGTGTGGTGCCCTTAGTACTGGACACCCTGCCGGGAAGCTTCAGTCGTGACGATAATTCCATCTTTCCGTTTGTCGAGTGGTAGCACTGCTGATTGCACGTAAGTAGTAATGTACTTCCAAGCATACTCCTTCCCATCTTCTACATCTCGTACCCTGTCCATATATTTTGGGATCATTGTACTTGTCTTAAAATGTCTTTGTAGCATTTTAACTATCGAGTCCACCGGATGATAGTTCTCACCTAATAGAGCTGCTAATTTCTCTGCGAAAAGGTGAGCGCAAAGCAAATTTCTGGCCAACCTTAACATCTGCTTAGGGGCTAATAATTTCACCAGTAAACTCCCTCCATATTTAGCTTTCCGAAGACGGGTCCACTCCTGGGAAGTTGTCATAATTGCGATCCTAGCCGCCGGTGTTGCAACTTGATTATAACGACTTTCCCATACGTCAAACCATCTTGCAGGAATATCATTCATTCCGTGAGATTTTCCAAGTGTCACCATTTGCATCCAGCACTGCTCACGCCATAATTTCGTTAATTCAACTAGAACAGCCTGATCAATACTCTCCAAAATGTGATAAGCACCGGGTACGTCCTTAAGTAAATGTAAGATTCGATTGGACTCATGTTGGGCTGCTTTAATCCATATTGTTTTACGAAAGGACGCTTTCGGAAACACGATCCCGGTATTCTTCTCCCACGCTGGTTGAAGGTTGTCCCACATCTTCTGACAGTCTTCCAGTGTTCTCTCATCATTCTCTATGTCTTCCTCACTCTCCGAAAAATCGTCAATTAATTCACGTTGAATACATTGCTCCGGTTCCTGCTCTGGTTCGCTGTCCTGCAGTTGCCGTCTGCAGACTCTTTTATTACTGTAATCATCTGGCTCCTCATCTTTGTCCGTTACTTCTTGACTCAGGGACGCGTCCGTGGGCATATATTCTGAGCTGGACGAAAGCTTCTCAACTAATAACGGCGGGGGGGGGATCATTGAGCTCAAGCCAGACTTTAGTAACCCACTGGTGTAATACAGGTTCCGCAATACGATACCGTTGCATAAAGGCATTCCTCGTACTTGCATCCGTAAAATCTGCGTTCAAAAGCTGCTCTTGTTTTGGTAGGGATAACATGGTCACTGTTTCCGTCAGAAAATGTAACACCTCACACATTCGTGAATCCCGTGTTGCAAGTATTTGAGAAATCTCACATTTGAGATCATGATGGATGGTTGGTCCGACCAATCGATTAAAAATGTCCTCAATGTCGCCTTCCCATCCGTCAGGATCCCAAGGTGACTGATTCTCATATTGGGAGTGTTGCGAACTCGGCTTCTCACCCGCCTCTTATTCAACCCCAGTACTAACGCTTGTACCCTTGTCTGAATTGCCCATCAAAATCAGAGGGGTCGAGTTTTGGCTTGCTTCCTCTCCTTTATTTTCACGCCCGTCGTGGCTCTCGCCCTTCACATCTTCAAAATCATGATCCTCACTGCTGCGCGTCTCCATGGTTTCATCTTCTATATAGGCTTTAGACCTTCGCCCCCATAACAGTGCTGAGTAGTGTTGCCCTCTAAAGTGTAACACTAGGGGTAGTAGCTTATCATCTTGTTTCGCTGAGGCGTGGCAGCACTGGGCCCAAACTTTTTCAATGAAAGCGTCAACCGTAATTGGGTACTCCCCACTCATGGAGTAGCTTCTCGAATTAGCCTTGCGGATTTCCGGTGTAAATAATAAAACTCCAGGCGGTCCTGTAGCCTGAGAACTGATAACATATATGTCCTTTTGTAGGAGAGTACTGATACTTGCTAATGTATCATTGCTCCCCCACGCCGTCATAGGGACTCCATCCGAAAGCTGTGGCCCACTTTGTGCAAACTCCTTGAGGTATAATTGGAAGGCCTTCTTAGATTCCATCGCCGAGATTCTAGGGTATCCCCTTCCTAAGCTGAGAAGAGTCTGCTTCCTGATTCCTGGTGGGAATTTTATATCAAAATCCATCAGGGCTCTTACAAGACATCTTTCCTTGATATGCGCTGCCAATTGTTCAAAATATTTGTTAAATTTCCGCTAAGCACTGACGATTGGCTGGCGCCGGATCATCCGAGGGAAAGTCGTCCGCCTCAGGCTTGGGGACCGTCAGTACGGATGTAACCACATGTCACCGGATCTGAGATGCTTTCCGAGACCCTAACCCTCCACCAGTACCAGCAAGCGCGCAGCCGGCTTCTTCATCATCCCCAGAGGACCCTCCGATAGGCAGAGGAAAGCGCCGATCCAGCAAGATTTCCTTGCTTCCTTCTCTAACGCAACTAAACGGATTAAACAGCCCGCCTCGTCGGCGGAAACGTCAAAGATCCGGGAAGAAGGTGAGCCGGGTTCCAGCCCTGATTCGGGCTCGACCTCTTCTGGTCTGCTGGCTCCCGGAAAGTCGCCCCTTCATGACCACGTTCCGAGATCCTTTCCTAGCCCTCCGTCTTCTCCAGTTCTCCTTGGAATTCCCCCCCCACGATCCCCGAGGGCCATCCACCGCTTCACCGGATGAGGAAGAGGCGTCAAACCTGCTCGAAGTGGACGGCGACGAAGCCATTACCGAGGACTTCGAAAGGTCACCTCCTCCGATTACTTTTTCGCTGGATGAGAAAGCGTCCAAAGGGTCGGCTGAAGAGTCTCCCCCGCTCTGGATTCCTCGCCGGATAATCCTGACTACTTCCGAACTGAATGCGGATCGCCCCTGGTCTGAGGTGCAGCTAAAAGGCCAGCGTATTGCAGACCTCACAGACGCCCACGTCGCTCGAGATTTGTCTCGTCTACCGTTGTGGGTATTTCCCCGGCCTCTAAGTCACCCCAAGCTTCTGATCGGCGTCCTGATCTAGTCAATTTTTCACAGCTAGATGCAATCCTGTCTCACAAGCCGTGGGCCGTGTTGGCGACGGATATGCCCGATATGGGCTTGCCTCATGTCGGCTGGTTCGCCGATCTTCGTAATGCATGTGCGGGGTATCTCTCCCGCCATGGTCGATCCATTTGTGAGTCCACCCACTACCTATTCATTTCCGCCGAAGACGGACGTGAGGCTCCCGCTTTGGTCAGATACCGTGCCGACCGCAAGCAGCGTCGAAACCGAGCGACTGAGGGCTGGACCAAGTTATGTACCTTCGTCGTCGATGGCATCCGAGTTGGCCAGTGTGACCTGGACATATTCCTTAATCCCATTATGCTACACCTGGCTAATCGTCGGGTGGAGAAAAGCGGGAATCCAGCTGAGGGCGGGACCTGGTATCCGGGATTAGGTAACCCCCATCGTGCCACCACCCTCCAAGCCTTACTTGTCGAGATTGACCAGCAGGATCCGTGGCGTAACCAATATCGGCAGGATCCCGACCGCCACCCTGGCCTCAGCGTGTCCCGACCCCAGAACAAAATTCGCTACACTCGCCAGTGATGACTTGCAAGGCTAGTCTATTTTGCCCGTTTAAGCTTATCCCAATATACCCATCCATCCATCGTCATTCGCCCTGCTAATACATCATTCATTCCATTGCCTATACCGAAACAACTTGTTCTACTTCCATAATCCAAACACCCATCCAGCTTCGCCACTCCATGTCATGCTGACTCCGAAATTTTTTTGTCCAGCACCTGATTGGCCCATTTCCGACGAGACTAGTTCCTATCCCCCATTTGATCAATATCGCTTAATCTGGCCGGACCTGCTGTGTGGTGTAGTCGCTCTCGGAAATTCCTTCTGAGATGCGAACACCCACGGGGGCCCAGATGACTGACGTTTAGAGGGGGTACTCCGTCCATCCAGGTCTTGATCCGAGCCAGCATCCAGCCGGCTGGATCGGTCACTCCCATTACCTTGGTCGTGACGACTTGGATGATCCATGTTCGTAAAGCTCACCTTGTGTACCCGTCAGCACTGGCGGTTGCGCTCTCTTGATGGACCCTAGGGCGAAAGGTTAAAAGTCCGTCGAATAGGGAAACGAGGGTTAGGACTAGGGTTGCTCCTGGGCGGAAATCTTCACCGGGGAGCAGGATTGGCGTTATACTTGAATTTTGTATACCGCAACGGCTAGACGAAGAATAATCGATCGGCCAGCTAAACCAAAGATAACAAAGGGGTAAATCCAGTCTCGTGTGTAATAGGATAATGACCATCGGATACACCAAAGAAGTTTGTGGGTTTCTTAAGTATTCCAACTCCCACATCCAACTTCCGGGATAGGTTTACATGCAGCAATGATATATTGGCTCCACTATCCATCATCAGTGGGAGTTTCTTATCGTCGACTGCGTCATGCACATGAACTTGCGTTGTGCTGCACCCTGGTATCCATACGAGTCTCGTCTCTCTGCTTCTCTTACGTTCACCAGATTTACTTTGTGCTTTCTGATCTGGTGTGGCGTTGCCTTCAATCACTTCCGTCGTATCTTCTACTTTTCTTGATAGCTGTTTTCTTGTATTTCTTGATAGTCGTCTTCTGTTTTTCTTCGTGTTTGGTTTTATCTTCATATATCTCCACATGTTGTTGTCCAGTATGCACGTCACTCACTGCCTCCTTCTTTCCAGTCTCGGCAGTTTGTGTTCCTTTATATATTTCATGCAGACCAATTCCAATTGCTTTCTTTATCTTGTTTTTGTTTCTTGATGATGGGCGCTTTGAAGGCCACCTTTCTTCCATCGACAGCATCCGCCACACACTGTGGGGCTAGCCATTTAATTGCTCATACAACCCTTGCTGTGAGAGCTCTCCCGACTTCAAGTTAGAGCGTAAATCCGCCATTTTTTTCAATAAATGATCGAACGTATTTGACACTGTGATCCGCAAGTTACAGTGTTCGCACACCTGCAATTGCCAGCACATGTCCCGATCGTGCCCCTTTCTACCACAGGGATCACACACGTTGACTGTCGATGGATGCTGGTTTGCTCCCGTCGGTGTGCACTGGTTTTTTTTCTTGGGTTGAACTTGAGCGTGTCCCTTGTTTATTGCTTGCCTCTCGGTCCACCCTATTCACGGCCGGAACTAATCCATCCCCTGCCCCTTCAGCTGATTTCCGACCATTTACTTTCTTCCTCGGGCGTAGTTGCATGACTCGTACATCATCAACTTATGTTCGAGTTCGTCAATGCTGTCAAAAGGGGTAAATCTGAACTGCATTTACAAGGCACGGTCGTGTAGGCTCTTTAAGAATTGTTGAATATGATCATCCAACTCTGTAGAATCGCCCTTTCCTCGAAAGCTAATTCCGGCTCACAATGCTGCGGCGTTTAGTCGATCAGATAATTCGACGCCAATATGTCATGTGCTAACTTGTAATATGTCGGACGAGGGGGGGCGCTTATTCACGCGGTACCTCATCCTGAAATACTTCAACAACAAAGTCCAGTCGTACTTGGTGTTGGTGTCCAGTTGCTTGTACCACCACTTAGCTGGATTCACAATATTATCGACAAACATTTCCAAGCGTTGTGTGGCATCCCGCCCTGGAATATTTGCAATTTGGAGAAATATTGAGAGCCACACTCGCGCATCTTCTGCCCTCCTTTATCTCCATCGAACGTTTTGATGGACAGGTATTGTAACACAGTTGTTATTGGCGTCCTGCCTCTTGCCCCGTCGTGCCATCTCAAGCAGTGAGTTTGGTGTCTTCATCTTCATCTGAATCTTCACTGGCAAACGATCGCCTAACTTTGCGTGTGGAACCCCGTGTCGTACTTGGTGTTTTTGATGCCGATAGCGTCGAAGACATATCCGCCAGCTGCTCCAGACTTATGTGTCCGTTTCGCATAAGCTTCATTAACGATTCTATGACCGGGTTGTCTGCTTTAGGCTCGGGTGATGCTGACATCACTTCATCTTCATCTGATGAAAACTCCAATTTAATCCTTCGAGTAGATCGCTTATTCTTCAGTATTCCTTCAGCGTTATCACATTCCCCTCAATATTGTCGTCGACCAGCTCATGTAGAGCTGGTGGCTTGGAATGGGTTTTGTGGGGCGTGTTGACATCTGAAACCACTCGATAGATAGGCGATATGGTACTATCTAACCCCCCATTCCGATGCGTCATGATGGATTTTTCCCATTGATTTTCGGCTTACAATAAAGATCCCATGAGCCCAATATCATCCGCTGTATGTTCCGGATCTAGCCCATATCTTCGAAGTTGTCTCGACGGCGGGCTTCATATCCACACTTGTTTAATAGCTCCTCAATGCTACCCACCGACTCTTCCAACGTCCTAAACGTTACAATATCAGATTCTATATGGTATCCGGGTTGTGCCTCCCGCACTTTCCGAATCTCATATAATGAAAACCAAGATGTTGAGTCACCCGGCATCCTTAAAATATGCTTTTTTGATACCGGGTCATCTTGGCACATGCATCTGAGAATGTGTAGGTTCGATTGGCATCGTCTAGTGTGAACTTTAAATTGAATTGAAGTTGATTCTGGCCAGGTACCGTGACCGCTCCTTCACCCAACTCAGCGGCACGTCTCTTTGACATCTTGTTTGTATGCACTTGCCGTCTCTAGGTCCCGGGTCGCGGCACCAGTTATCGTAGAGTCTCTCAAAAATTTATAACTTGACTCCTCCTAACAAACGAATTTCTCAAAAGTTTCTTCCCAGGAACTTAAACGTAGAGACTGATAGTATAAGCAAATTGCACACTTAAATTGACGAGATGTCTCAAAGTGGCCTTTTGATCCGTCCTTTTGGATTCGTTACTTGCACACGTGCAGTCGGTGAGTGTTTTCTTCTCTTGGGCTTTTTTACGTGAGTAGAGTGTCAAAGGTTTGGCGTCCGTCGAGCAACTTGGTTACGTGTTCAAAAGCGGGGAAAATTCGGTATAATTTAGAAGTAAGGTATAGAAGAGAAGAACCTCTACCAGGTTTTTCCATATCACTACTTCCTACTTATATATTCCTACTTATAGCTACTTAATTTTTAATTCCTCTTCCAACCAATTCGAAAGTAGCACTTCCAGAGAGTGAAAATTTACATTCGATCACATTCTGCGGTAGACGCCGTGCGTCTGGATGCCCTGCATCTCCATATCAATATTTGTATGTAACCGCCCTGCGGTAGACGCAGAGGGGCATCTCCTTAACGGCCCTGCCGTAGGCACCCTGCGTCTTGGGTGCCCTGCGTCGCACCCCTGCGGTAGATGCCCTGCGTCTAGGGTGACTCTTTTCATATGTGTATATTTTAGTAAATTGGTCGTCATCCGGATATCCAACAGCTACATGTACTCTGCAAGTTGACCCATCATTTGCAGTATATCACTTTGTCCATGCTAATAGCTGCTTGCGCCTGTAATTTTAGCTGTTCAAAGTTCGCCATCACTTTACCGCGAGTTGAATTAAGACTGCATCGGACAACATAGGCTCAAGTGAAAATAGGGAAGTCCATCCTATCAGCAAGATACCTTTTTCGATGAATTGCCGTAACTGACCTGAATTTTTATGTGATCAAATTGGTTGGATGATTTTGGGGTTAACCAATGCAGCAAGAACGTCTTTTTCATAGCGGAAATCGGAACGGAAACATGGCACTATTTCACGCCCCGTCGGCGGACGCTCCATCCGATGCGGATCTGAATGGTAGTCTGCTAGGCTGATTAGAATAGAATTGTTGCATAAATGCAGCGTCTCTGTGAGCTAAATAAGAAACGATTGCCATTTGTTTTTTTTAATCGCTCTAGTTGTAAAACTTGTCGAGCAGCAAATAAGAACTCTCTCTTTTCGAGTCGATTTATTCCACCTGTTGTTTTACTTACAGACTGATACCTCGTTATCAATCCAAATGGAGACGGAGTGACAAGTTTTGATAGGCTAACATAGCGCCACCGAGCGCACCAATGATGCCCGTGACCACACACCTGGCCGCGCCAGCTTAGAGTCCAACTGTGGAGCTGTAGATAATTTTCAGTGTAGCCAAATTTTTCCACTTAAATTTACAACAACGTACCTCCGAAAGTTAAGAGACCGATAATCGTGCTCTGAATGGAATCTGCCTGGCTCAAGCTTTGGCTCATAAATAACTGGAAAGTGTGGTATATGAGGATCACGTCATTCCGGTCCATCTAAACTACCGGTAATTTGTACTGTACTACAGTAGTAGATGTCAGTGGGGGTGGGGTACACAAACCTTCTTCATTGTGATTGGTGAAAATTGAGTTAGCGTAATTCATTAGATTATGGCGGGTCATGACGACCATCAATTCCGTTTGCTGTAAGAAGACACGACAAGGTCGACCATTTAGATAACACCTAAATAGGGCAGGATACCAACATCGTATAACATACATCCATAATCCGTAGCAAGGCCAAACCTTCTTCGTCCACCTGCCCATAGTTCACTTCGCTGGTTTTCAGAATCCGGCTGGTGAACATCACAGGACAATATACTCCATCATGATCCTGCTCTAGGGCAGACAAGATTGCCGACTTGTTAGCATAGGTGATGACCACTCATAAGGTCGGTTTTATGGAGGAAAATTTTTCGATAACCAATCAGAGACACGGTGTTCAAAATACACTCCAATCACTGGCAGGCTTTTCACAACATCAGTTTATGGCGCCCGGCGAGCAAATCACACGACGCTCGCGCGAAGAAACAGCCCACTGATATTTCTCTCATAATAACTTAAATATTATTTATCTCGATGTTCCCGAATGTTTTTTCGATCCGTCTGACAAACATAAACCACAATAGTAGCCGTTCTCTCCTCAATAGAGTTCCTGCCATAATCTGCTGTATAGAAAAGTCAAACTTTTCCATTTGTGCGCCACTGGAGAAGACAAATATTAATGGCTTAGGTTTATGAACATACCAGCTGACGCACCATTAAAACAGCTTTATTTATGTACCTGTCTCGATACTTAAAAGGGCCAAAATGGTGACCAAAAAACTTAAATACCCATTTTGGCGCCATAATCTGATCGCCACTTTTAGCAAAAAGTCCAGATCAAAACAATGTAATTTACATTAAATTTGAGCCCCGTAAAATTGGGAGATGATATCCGCACAACCCTACTGTTATCCGCACAACCCCTATACTCTTAACGTCCCAATAAAGAACTACTGTCACAAAATGTTACCGAGTTAAGGAATCTATACGTATACCGACGATTCCTGTGGCCCTATGTTTTGCGAGTCTCGATTTCTCTAAATTACAAAAAGTTTTCACCCACGCATGTGATATCTACTGGATCGTGCAGAGCTATCCAAGCACAAATACTTACTTTTAAAGACAAGAAGTTCCAAAAAGATAATGTGAAAAAGGACGATTGACATCAGAGCTGCGCGCAGCATATGAAAAGAATATTACGGATTTGGAGGAGGCTCTGGACACATTTCATCGATCTGTGCGAGCTACAATGGCACCAAGGCCATGTCAGCATTGTCTGTTAAAATGGGGGCGGGGTTATTGACGATTTTGTAATCCAGTTTGTCATTTCTGTTGCTCGCGGCTTTTGCTCTGATCATGTTCTTAAGCCATGGGCCAGACACTTTGACAACCCCAAAGACCTCACGTACGAAAAATACGCAAGCTAGAGGAAGAACCGACAGACACTTTAAAAGAAACATGGACGAGTGACGAACTCTAACCGATTTTATACAGTAGATGATTCATTGCACGAAATATTTTTGACGTTCGTTATCGTTGACTTGACTTATTAATTAGTTACACCTTGACGTCGTTATTTACACGCTGAAAGAGCTTTAATCCCACCGAGCTACTTCGATGTTTGCCACCACGCGCTAGTTGAACGACAAAAAAAATTGTTACTTTGTGACTTTTCTCTCCTGAAATATCCTCTCTCTCGTTCTTCGTCGTCAAGGGAATGCAAATGACACCCTGACCAAACAAAGCACGGACCTTGTGTCCCAGCGTGCACTTTGATGCCCACGCGCATGTTTCCAGTAGGTCGGGCATACGTGGCGTGCGTGATGCCATTCCGCATAAAGTCAGCCCACCTGACATGCGTCACGTTCGTTTTACGTAACAGTCGATCGGTGTTTTCCAAATACTCTAAAGTATATCTTATTGACGATGGGTACATGACACCAATTGCTTCAATTATAAGCGTGTCGCCTATAATATATTTTTGCTTATTTTTAAAAATCGGGTCCGAATTTAGGGACTCATTGTACTAACGTGGATGGTGAAAATTGCCACGATTTCTTGACCGCTTGTCGCCACGCGACGCTTCAAAACCCTGGCTGCCTTGTGGCGTATTTACGATTATTTGTGTCCACCGCAAGTGGAGCAGAGTGTGCCCAACAGCCCCGCGTTAGCAGCCGATCGATGGCTTCCAATGGGCCGTGCACTGGAACATTTACTCGGAACGTATTGCTGCTGAAAGTTACGCGCTCAATTCGCTCCGAGAACTGATGAAAGTGATCGTGCTCGGCTATTTAACCTCCTTGTCGAGTGAACAGGACGAACTCGAGACGCCATGGATGTGGAAAGGATTGGGTCCCATGGCGTCCGTGGAAGTACGGCAACAGCTAATGAGTGGGATTGTGATTTGTCCAGAAGAATCGGAAATTGTTCACGTCTGCGCTCAAACATTGTTCCAATTGCTTGTCGACGACAATGGTGCTGACCATGAACCTTCTTCGTGAACTCTCGTACGTCACGTTTCTCTTGCGCTCGGTTGCTCAGTTTCCAGATTTGTGCGACCAACCATTTGCCACAGCAAAATGGGATTAACTATTGCAACTTGTGCTCCTAACGTTTCTCTACTTTAGTGTCGAGTTGGTGTCGCCAACGGATGACAAGGATGGTATGAATGACCTAAATGGGAGCTCATGGTGGTACCAAATTGTACCGCCATGTCCATGGAAGAACAGCGGCATGCAGATACACAGCGCTTTTCGAGTCTTGGTTGTCACGCCAAAGTCATGGAGTATGTCCAAGAAGCGTCTTTTACGTCTAGTGGCAGTGCAAATCTCCTCGACATGTCGGTATTCGACGAAGAAAAACTCTATGCGTCTCGCATGATCTTGTGCAATGCTGTTACCTTTTGTATGAAGCGGATGATGATTGGAGTCACCGACTTTCTCTTTCTTAGAGAAACAAAACTTCTGTGCTCCGATGTGATTCCATGGAAACGGTTGCACCCCGAAATTCCATATGACCTAATCCATAAATGCAGTTGCCATCGCTAAAATAAAAATATTAGCACCATAAAGCTTAAAATGTATTGATTTAGCGACAATCACTGGTCCAATTTTTGACAACCCTTCTAGTGTGCACCACATGAAAATCTCATATGCCTCGAAACTGCTTCAAATTTAGAAGCGTCGCCTTTAAGTCTATAAGATATACTTTAGAGTAGGCGCAAAGGTTACCAAAGCTGAAGAACCAAGAATTGGAGAGACTCATTGACCTTTTTGAATTGTTAGTGGTCAAACACAAGCATGATTGGATGGTCTGGCGTCAACAAGTTATTTCGATGTCGATTGCTGCTCAGCGTTCGAATCAACCGTTTGAGACTTTACTTTGGAAGTTAATCGGACAGGAAAAGGTTAAAACGGCAGATACCCAGCCCCAACCACTCCAAGGTTGGGCATCCAAAGTGGCAGGACCAAAACAAAGTAATGAACAGTCCAAAATACATCAGAAGACTTTCCTCTTTAAAACAGACATTTTTACGCCGGAGCAAATTCAGCAGTTGAGGGCGATTTGCGAGCAGGAGTATGGTAAATTCGCGCCAATGAAGATTCGACCTGGCACAGTGGAAGAGTGGAGGATTGTACAGGGTCTGGTAGAAGGTCATATAGTGGCACGGCGGTTACCGCAGTTCATCAAACGCATTATGAAACTGGATGATCAAGTGCGCCTCGTGCATACGATCAGAGCCCAGGTGGAAGGCTGTCTGACAATGGATTTGCGAGGAGAAAGCCCGATCAAAGAGGCTTTTCTCAGTACGAAGTGTATACAAGAGAGTATAGCGACAGCGGCGACCACACGAGGAGCTGGAAGCCCGGAGCTTTGGAATATGGTAGCGCAAGTGAAGAATATCAGTTATAATGGAAGTAACCACACGCTTTACTTCCATTTCTTCACCTGGGAAATGGCGAAAAACTTTGTTGGGGTGAAAGTACCATTTCATCGCTTGGACTACACACAACAGAATCTTCATCAAGAGCGCCGAACAACCGGAAAGACTGCTTGGGACAAACAAGTAGATGCGAATGGAGAAGGATATAAGCAACAAGGATTTTATTCGTGTATTTTAAAGAATATAACGAGAGCGGTCGACTTGTTGAAATAGTCGGGATTTTTACGATCTATTTTGGGTGTGGAGTTTCAGTTGGATGATTTGGATCAAAGTGGTCCGTTTTCGGATACGTCCACTCTATGGGAGTTAATTGTAGCGGCTGACACGTATCCGCCGGCATTAGAAGGTATCAAGCGATTATTGTGGTGCAATATGATGATTGTAATTGAACACCCTACGATGAAAGGCCGCAAACAGTGTCTGCGCGGTGGAGAGGTGGGTCATCCAATGCGGAAATGTTTGACCCCCTTTGCTGACTTAATTAAGACTAACTGTATTCAAGTTACACCTGACGCACTTGCGAAATTAAAACTGCCGGCGGCCACATTTCGTAGCATGGAGGAGATGAAGGAGCAAGTGGAAAGTAATAGAGTCAGACAAGACAAAGAGGAACAGGCCACCATAGAAGGCCCAAAAAGTGAACAGACTGCTGTAGATTCCGAAAGTGAGCGGGTCACACAAGGCAGCCCCAGCAAAACCGACCTGAACGATTTGCGGAAGGCTAGGAATGGTACCCAGGACATCACTAGAATAACTCACGAAAATGATTCCACGACGTGGATAACGGTAACGGGCAAGAAGAAAAGCGGAGATCAAGCCAATACGAGGAAGGCACCTTTGAGAGAAGGTGTGGAGACCCAAAACCCTTCGAGGATATCATCAAGCGATACCAGCAACAACCAATCTCTGGGTAAAAACGAAAGGAGGCAAGTACGGGAGGTATGTCGCAAGAATCAGACCGAGTGAGGAGAAAATCGCGTAAGAAGTCCGGAAGGACCAAACAAAATGAACCAAAAGAAGTCTAACAGAAGAAAAACACCGCCTTTTTAATGGTAGAAGGCCAGGTAAAACAATCAATACAACAGCTTATTGAGGAAGTTCAGCATCTTGAAGGGGGTATGGATCACACATTTTTGGAACAGCTACATCGACCCAGTCCCAAGGCTACTAAAACGCTGAAAGGATTATTAACAACTCTCTCGCTGCGAGCTGTGCAGACCCCCGCAACTGGCAATTGTCAGGTCTATGCGGTTTGCATCAGAGTCAGCGGACAGCAGTAAAGATAGTTGGGCGGGAGCATCGGAACTGGGGCCGCGGGGGCAGGCTAAGTCGAGAAAGGTTCCGGAGGGCCTGCCGGATAGGTGCAGGGCCCTGCATCAGACGCGCCACCTTGGCACCCGCCTCTGTTAGACGGGTCCGGATAGCCTGTATCGAGGACAACCTGTCTGCACGACGCTTCATAAGGTCAGAAACCACTTGCCGGGATTTATCTACGCTCGCCTGGGCCTTGCCATGTGCGTCTTCACATCCCTGGACCTGGCGTTGAAGTCCGGGTGGCGCGGATGTCGACTTTTCCAACGCTTTCTGGTACTTCACCATCTTTTTCAAGAGGTGGATTTGTTGATTCTCCAGCTGGCCCAAGTTCACTTGTGATTTCTCCAGTCACTGGGAGAGGCGAAATACCCCTCATTGTGCTTCGTTACCTTACGGGAAGCATGGGAGGACTCGATCATCAAGATATGATAATACATGGAACTCTTTTCTGCGGGGACATATATAGTGAGCGGATGAAAAAAAAACAACCCCGAACAAGCGTGAACTCACTTACTTTGAGAATCGACGGTGGATGTCGCCTTCTGATACAGGATGCGCAGGGGGTCAATTAACTCGGACAGTTGCTTGTATCGGTCCTTCTCCCAAACGAGGTCAGCCTTCTCATTCTCCAGTTGGTTAATGTGGCTTTGGAATTGGAGGGCAGCTAGTACCTCTTGGACCCTAGCCTCGTCTGCCCGCTGATCGACCAGTCGAGCAGTCAAGGATAACTCAGTGTTCGCCTTCTCCAGAGTAGCTACTTGAGCGGTCAAGGCAGTAATTTGGTTTCTCTGGGTAACCACCTTCGGCTGCCTTGGGCGACGCCCGAGACCGGCAGATCGCGCGCTTAGGCAGCCTACCGGTGGCCTCGCTGGCCTCGAAGAACGATCCAACGATGAGTTCGTGTCGGTATCGTTGTGGCAGGACATGAGGACGGTGGAGGTTTCAAAGTGCGAGATGCGTAGTGAAATTGTGTCTCAACTGTTGTGCGGCTGCGACAAGACTCAGGGGCGGCTGTGGTGAAGTGGTTCTGGAATTAACGGGCTAATGAGAAGTGCATGCACTCACCTGATTGGCAGAAATGTTGGTCCCAGCCAGCGGCCCGGATCGGCCACCATAGGACGCAGGATGGCAGTTGCCAGGTGTATTCGCAAGCGGCAGGTCGGTGCAAGGCATGGAATCGAGCCATATGGGCATGATCAAGGGACTCAGAACCGGGTCAGCCAGAAGTTGGCCGGCCGGATCAGGTGGGCTGGATGGCCGTCGATGGTGGATGACCTAGGGGCGGATCGGCTAAAGGATGTGCGTGTGAAGGGTCCTGGGGGAGGCTATGCCCCTGAAGAGGACGGATGGGACGTCGAAGGTGGATGCTTGGCCGCTAAAGAAGAGTTGAAGTCTGTGGCCAGGTATGTCCGGATGGATGGCTATCCAGGTCGAGCCGGATATTTGGTGTACGGTACACGAAGGAGTATCCAGGTTGAGCTGGATGGTTGGTGTACGGTACACAAAGGCATCCAGGTGGAGTTGACTGGGCTATTTCAGGTAAGGCATATAACTATTCAGCTGGGCTATTTTGGGTAGGTTACACAAAAGGTTGTATTGGATATATGGATAAAAATCAGTATACGTTTCGCTTTCAAAGACGCAAGTCGTTTTGATTGGTTCACACCAGAGGGCTAACAAGGTCGCCTCTTGCTGCTATTGGTTTGCCCGGGGGAGGTTAAAAGGAATCCACCGGAAGTCTCCCGACCGGGAGTCGTCGCGTTACATATACTCAACTCATGTCGCCCGTGTTTTGAACACGGATTATCTCTATTGGAAAGTGTGGTAACGTTTTGGCCTACTGAGGAAGATTGTGGAGTGTTATCCTATTACACACGAGACTGGATTTACCCCTTTGTTATCTTTGGTTTAGCTAGCCGATCGATTATTCTTCGTCTAGCCGTTGCGGTATACAAAATTCAAGTATAACGCCAATTCTGCTCCCCAGTAAGATTTCCGCCCAGAAGCAACCCTAGTCCTAACCCTCGTTTCCCTATTCGACGGATTTTTAACTATTCGTCCTAGGGTCCATCAAGAGAGCGCAACCGCCAGTGCTGACGAGTACACTAGGTGATCTTTACGAACATGGATCATCCAAGTCGTCACGACCAAGGTGATGGTAGTGACCGATCCAGCCGGCTGGATGCTGGCTCGGATCAAGACCTGGATGGACGGAGTAAACCCTACGAAAGTCAGTCATCTGGTCCCCCGTTGGTGTTCGCATCTCAGAAGGAATTTCTGAGAGCGACTACAACACAGCCGGATTGCTGCGGGAACGTGTAATGTTTAGGCATTCCCTCTGACACTTTGGACCTTGAATGGTCCAATGATTTTCGAAAGCAACTTCCGTGTAGGGAAGTGGCTTGTTATAAATTAGTTGTTGATAATATAATTAATTCACCTTTCTTAAAAGAGCTTTTCTTATTCCTCCCATGTTTGTCAGCATTCTCCTTCGACTTGGCGAAAGCAGAGGCGAACGCGTCTCTAACATAGCGTATTATTGTTTGACACTGTAATACGAAGTCATCTACTGCTTCATTAGCGTAGAAGCAAGCGCGTCTTTAACATAGTGTATTACAGTTTGACACTGTACTACGAAGTCATCTACTGCCTTATTAGCGTAGATATATACTTCCTTCGTTATCTGCTGCCATTGCCGCAGACACATATTTGTCATATGCAGTTCAGTTTCAACTGAGCTGTCTGTGTTGCTACTGTTGTAGCAGTAGTGGACACATCCATTTCTTCACAAGTTGCTGTTGCAACTTCTGCATTGGCTCGCTCAAAAAAGCGCCCCCCACATAGATTTAACGTACTACCAAGTAAAGCCGGGGTTCGTTGATGCCTCATGGTATTCATGTAGAATGGTGTATGCTTTGTCGAAGCTGCACCGACTATTTTGATAACAAACTCAGTGAGTGGCAGAAAGTCACTCCACTGTTCGAAGGCATGCGCGTATGAACGTAGTATCCCTCCGATAACATGATTAGCGCGTTCTGTTTCCCATCCGTTTCCAGATGGTCTGCAGTTGACATCTTTAACTGCGTACCTAATAGCGAGAACGTTTCTTGCAAAAAATATCCTGTGAATCCCGGATCTCAATCCAAGATTATGTTATCTGGGATTCCGTGTAAAAGAAATACCGTGTCAGCGAATATCCGCGTTGTTTGCACGGCAGTAACATTCGCTAACAAGATGTACCATCTTGCTGAAGCGGTCTACAAAGACCACTATTATAGGCTTCGGACTGTTGTCGGGAAAAATACCGAAGAACAAGTCCATTGCAATGGACTTCCAACATTTATCGGAACCGGCAGTGATTAAGAGGGACCTGCGAAGATTGCGCAGATTTTACGCGCTGGCAAATCTCACGAGCGCGTAAGTACTTGCGTACCCACTTATGTTGGTTCCTCCAGTAGAAATATCGCGAGAGAGAAGTGTATGTCTTCTCTCCACCTTGATGCCCCGAGATCGGAGCATCATGGTACTAGAACAAAATATGTTTATTATCATTGTTGCATTGAACAACGATGCGGCAAACATCTTGCTGGTCTGTGCTATAGAGCAACGGACCAACGTGCAATCGATAACGATGCACGCTAGCACGAAGAAAATCTGGAAGTTCGCTGCGCATCTTAGCTGATAGATCACTTATGTAATCAAATCAACAGGCGTCTCCTCGTCTGTTTTGTACGCTCGTCGTACCTGACGTACGATGGGCGACGTCAGACCAGTGCAACGAATTGCGTTTGCACTGACGCCTTCGGTTAGGGACGGTTTCGTCTCGTAACCGGGTCTTTGTGATAGCGCATCCCCTATCACGTTCAACTTCCCGGTTTGTATTCAACCGTGAAATTGTATTCTGCGAAGAATGACAGCCACCGTGCCATTCTTTGGAAAATGAGGGGTGTGTTTACGTCAGTATAAACCACAACGGTCTATCTAGATCCGAGATGTAGCCAGTGCATATTTCATGACCAAGGGTTCCTTGTCATGCACTGGATAATTGCGCTCAGCTGGCCGCAACTACCGTGATTGGAGAAATATAACACGATCGTCATGATCGCGCTGCATCAATACACCGCCGATTGTGAAATCACTCGCGTCGCAAACGGCGTGAAACGATCACTCGTTATCGGCTATAGCCAAAAAAGGGGTCTCAGTCAAGCTTTGCTTGACAGCATGGAAAAGCTTCTTGGCATTGGGTGTCCCAATGCCACTCGCCATCTTACTTTAATAGTTGAGAAGAGGTCTAATCAGGCCAGCATAATTACATGAGTACTAATGCAAATATGTCCCCAGCCCAAGGAGCTTTTGAATTTCGTTGACATTGTTTGGCATTGGCCATTTAACCATCACTCTGATATTTTCTGGATCAGGGCACAACCACAAAGCAGCCAAGAACGGGTATCTCAGTGCGCTTCTTCAAATTGGCATAGAGCTTATGCATAAGCATAAGCTCTAAAAATCGACGTAGATGTTCTTTCTAAACATCTACATCGCTTTTACCGTGTTCACCCTTGCTGCGGATGAGCACATCATCAAAATAGCTCGGCGCAAACTCACGCACCGGGCTCAATAGATTCGTGACGCATCTTTTGAATGTTGCAGGGGTATTTCTTGGCCCCTGTGGCATCACAAGCCACTCGCCAAGCATACCGCTTGGAGTCCTTACTGCCTTGATAAGGATACCCTTCTCATGCACTTAGATTTGGTAAATCCCGTCCTAAACTCGAGAGCACTGAAGAAAGTGCTCACGCCCATGCCATCTATGATGACATCCTTGCGCGGTATGATCTGGTACCGTGGCTGGGTTCAGCTTATTATAAGCGTGAACGATCCGCCACTCTCCTGTGGACTTCTCCACACAGAAGGTGGGACTGGAGGGTGCTGAGGTTGACCCCAGCGCATGTCCCGCCTTACGACGAGTTTCAAATAATTCGTCGATTGCTTTTACCTGGTCACGCGGTAATGACCATTGCCGCGTGACACAGTACTTCGTGTCAGCCATGGGGTCAATTTCATGTCAAGTCCCTTTGACTGAAGGGAGCTCGCATGGGGCTTCTTCTGGGAATACGTCAGCGCATTCCCAAATCCCCATCATAGTAAGAGGATTTCCGTTTAAGCAACTCCCAGCTCTGCGTTTTAAGGCGTTGAGTATTGGTTTGTTCACTGGAAATGCACTCATTCCCAATATCGTGCGTTTGTACTCATTCCCAATGTCGTGTGTTTGCACTCATTCCCAATGTCGAGCGTTTGCACTCATTCCCAATGTCGTGCGTTTCCACTGTGAATATTTGCTCACAAAAATAACCATAGTCAACGGTAGCAATGATATGAGGCAGCACAGGCATAGACTGTGTGTAGTGCTGATGGGTAAAGTAACTCATGCGTTGTCCCAACTTCCTTCCTGCAGTGCAATGTCGGGCATTGAGCTACTGTAGTGCGCCCAGTATCTCCCAGTATGGCATCTCCTTTCATACTAATCGCTATCAACGATGTTCCTTCCGGTGTGGCAGTACCGTTACTATGTTGCATTTCAGTACTTCCAAAATATAGTCGCTGGAAATATCACGTGGTTCTCGTTGTTTCGGTGGAATTTTGCGACAGCTCGCACTCAATATCGTTACTGAGAGTAAATGGGAAGCACACCTGATAAGCGGACAATACCCATCCTCGTTCATGTCAAAAACAATACCCAATATATATACCGTAGTTCTGACAGGATTTTCCGGATCACTTGGTATCTCTGGATATCACCGTGATTATTCTGAAGATGAAAAGGATCTAAAAACTAAAAGTGAGCAAACTTTTTCGAGTGTATTGAAGGAAGGCGTATCGCTTCCGATACTGTCCAAGTCAAAAGGAAGCGATGGTCGAGTAGGAAGTAGTTATATGAAGTGGCCTGGTAGGGGTACTTCTATTCAATACTGTAGCCACTTATCCACATATTTAGTGAACGTTTCACCAATGGTTTAATCGCCTAATTACGGTGATAAGTCAGCAATCCTTCTTCTCCGCGGTCTCACCCGGTTGTCGTTTATAAATATTAACTATTTAGAGGAATGTTAGGCCACAGTTGGCAATCTGACAGGTTTACCGATGTTAGCTTGGGTGTATAAACCTTCTTCATTGCAATTAGTGATAAAAAAAATTTGTCCAATCATGTGTCACTATTTTTCAGTACAGAACGCCATTCCGGCACTTGGACAAGCTATGACAATTAGGTTACAATTTGAATGGATCAAGTATCTTAAAAAATCTCACGTACCATAACTTAATGGTAGAGGCTTTGATATGCTATAGATGCATCGCGATCTAGGAAAGCCGTATAATGGCTACTACATTTTATGTGATGTCTGAGACGTCGTAATTTTCAAGTCTACACCTTTTCTCCCGCAAAACTGGACTTTATTGTCAGCAACCGAGGATTATGGGATTTTTGGTTGCAAACAAACCAGGATTTTTTCACCAGAAAATATGATTAAATTCGTACTTATTAAAAAAAATCCAACCCTGCATACAGTACTTATGCCCGTCAAAACAATCCTACCCACTTCTTGTTACAGAACATGACCGAGCAAGAAAGCTGAGTCAGAAGATATATGAGTCACGCACGCAATAAGTGGAGATAAAGTAAGCAATTAAAATGAATGTTGTTATCCTATTCAGAGTCGACTGATGGTTATGCGGCTTCTGTTGTGTCAGAATCCTTGGAGCTGTGTCTACCATTCAAGGGATGGTGGAATTACTTATCGCTAACGAGATAGCGCTCGAGTTCTTTGAAGGAATGGGTGCGTAGTGCTGATTTATGCTGTAGAAAAAGTGAACGTGATGATGACAGAAAGCACTTGATGTATCCGTTTGTGTACAGTACAGTAGATTTAACTGGCCACCCGTGTCGTTGCGGCTTCCGTTCTCTAGCGATATAGTCCTTGATACTACTGTGGATGATGTTGTAATGGAGATTGAAGCGATTGCGACTGAGGCTGTGGATGCATTTAAAGCAAGTAGTGGTGATTAATGTAGACAACGAGCTAGCAAATTAAAATTCAAGCAAAGCGCTTTGCGGCTGAACCATTCCTGGTACAGGGAGACATTTGTTGGCTGAAGTTGCGGAAGACTGGGTCAAGGCTGACAGGACCCTTGGCGCCACAGCATTTCTGCTTGATATTCTCGACGTGAAACCAGAAGCAAGTGCAAACAGACCTGTAAGACGGTGGAAATTAGCAAAAAAAAACAGTAAAAACGAAGAATGTACGCTTATAAATTATTTTCCGAGCTGTATATCTTGCAACTGCACGCGCTGGCGCTCCGCAGGTGTGTGCTTCGGCATACCGTTCCTGCTTGTTCCGGTTCTGTATCAAAAAATGCTCTGCATCGCTTGCTTTTAGATTAACCTGAAAAGCATGTATCTCACTACAGTACCTCTACGGTACATCCCGAAATTTCATCAAATGAAATACCCAAAAATAAACTACACCTTTTCTCGGGTAAATTCTCGACTTTTCCCCAGGATTATGGGGTTTATTTTAGTCACTGTTTTCTGCAAAATAGGATTCGATTAGTACTTTTTTAAAAAAATAAATCCATACAGTACTTACGCTCGCCAAAACGATCATGCCACAGTAATCGTGTCGTATTTTTCCCATGTAAAAATGTTGGATCGATGCACCACCTTTGTGTTGGAATTTTGGATGATGTGATCTGTTGTGAAAACTGACGTTTAAATTCCTGCTAACGAGATTATCGTGGTTTCTTTGCATATTGTGCATTTTAGGTTAAGTAGTATTTTAGCCGAAACTACACTAACTTTTACATAATATATACTTTCATTTTTATCGAGTAAACAAGACTTCGGACACTTACCTCCTGAGCACTTCCGCGCGCCTAGCACTAACACGCCAGGCAATAAAGTGGAGAAGACACGCATAACAGACAAACACACCCTGTACTAACCGACAGGGCGGCACTACGTAACAAGAAGTGGCATAAACGCACTAACCGGTGTTTACGTGGCGCTAGGAACGACTACGTGGCTATCTACACTTTCCTACAGGTTATGGGCCCAAGTTACGGGACTCAGGACTGGATTTTTTAAGTTTTCGAAGTTTTACTAAAGTTTTCGTTTTAAGTACGATTCTCGGTGGAAGTTCATTGTGCCAAAGGGAGACAGTGGTTTATTTTTTTCCGTACATTTTCTCTATTGTGGTTATAAAGTTTTAACTAAGTGGAAAAAATGGCTGACGAAGAAGTGGATATGGCTGCTATGATGGCATACATCAAACGTTTGGAAAATAAAATCGAAGCCATGGAAGAAGAGAAGTCGCAAGATTGCGCTTCAATAATTCCGTCCATTTCAAAAAGTTCGGATCACGACAGTTTATTCAAGGAAGCAGTGAAGAACAATGGCTCGTTTGGAAAACGGATGACTATGGAGGATTTGGGTAGAGATAACGGCATCGAGCGTGGTGCATAGTGGCAGGCACCGGGAAGGAACGAGCCAAGAATGTATGAAAATCAAGAAAGGCAAAATGCATGTCGCAATGGAAATTTGAAGATACCCAAGTTGACGATTAAAAAAAATTCTGGGGAAGAGATTTATCCTGGATTGGGTGCAGGTTTTAGGCAATGGGCCTACCTGTTTATTGAAGCAGTGGATGTCGCGCAACTCTTGTCTGGTTTTGTGTGGACGGAGCGCCTCAAGGTAAACAAGTTGAGCGAGCATTTGGAAGGCGTAGCGGCGAGCTACTTCCAATCTAATATCATGACTTGGTGGCAAATATCGCAGGAACTCTATTACGTCTTGAATCAACTTTACCATGCATTTAAGGTAAATATTACGCATCAACAAGCTGCAGCGTTATTCGCACAAGAGAAGGACGCTCGGAGGTCATGGACCCAGCATTTTTTATATTTAGTGGCGCTAGCACGTGAAAGTGGATCACATGAACGATTTATCGTCGGAAATATTGTGAAATATGCGGCTCCTGGTTTAAAAATGGGTTTGATGATACGCTATAACCCACGGCGCATGGATTATATACCGCACGCACAAGAACTTATTGCGTGGGCGCAAGAATTGGAGGAATAAAAACAAGCAAGAAGTGTGATGAATTTCGTGGATGAAAGAAAGAAGAAGCGAACATGTTTTACATGCGGCATGGAAGGTCACACGCAAAAATATTGTCAACAAGGAAACCGCAAAGTGCAAAACAAGCATTTCGAGCGCAAGCCAAGACCAAGAGCAGAAGAAAGTAGCGAAATAAATTTGGTATTGTCGACGATTGAGCATGGAAGAAAGCCACAAAAGATGTCGAAAAAGGACATATTGGACGATGAAGAAGTGTGGATAATTGATAGCGGTGCAAGCCGTCATCTCGTGTCGAGAGAAGCGTTTTTAGAAGACGCAGTGGATTGTGGAGAAAATGATGACTTACTTTTGCCTGATGGAGAAAAACTGAGCGTAACAAAGGCCGGAAAAGTGTGCCTAAAGAGTAAATTCTCGACGATACTGCTTATGGAAGGGTATTATGCGCCAAAATTGGCAAAAAATCTGATTTCGCTTGGTAACCTGAAGAAAAAAGGGTGCACGCTCAAGGACACTGGGAGGAAAATGAAGATGATGCATGGAAACAGTACATAGTTCGATGTGGAAGAAACTGGGTGTGTATTCACAGCGAAGTTAAGTTTGGTGAAAGATTTGACTATATGTGAAAAGTTTACGAACATGATTATGACGACTATGGAGAACAGTGAACGTGATGATCCACAGGAAGGATCATTGCACCATTTTCATTTACGATTAGGGCATCTCACCTACGATACAGTGGAAAAATTGACCAAAGACTCGGCATCTGGAATAAAATTGACTGACAAGCGCAGGCCGAATTGCCTGACCTGTGCGGAAGGTAAAGGGACCCGAACGAAGCCACCAAGGCAAGACAGCGGGCAGAACGCACCGATAGACAGATTCGGTGGTGTTATATGTAGCGATTTGAAAGGGCCCATTACGCCGAGGGACCGACGTGGAAATAAATTTTTGATTGTTCTCGTGGATCATTTTTCGAATTACGTTCGCGTTTTTCCTGCAAAGTCAAAAGATCAAGCTGCTAAGAAATTTGAACATTTTTTGTCGTGGTTTGAAAATGAATTTAATTGTCGAATTCACGTGTTACGTACCGATGGCGGTGGAGAATATCGAAACGTGGATTTGTTCTGCAAGCGAACTGGAGTCATAAGGCAGATTACCGAAGCGGGTAATCCTGCATCGAATGGAAAGGCAGAACGGATGAACAGGACTATCTTCAACATGATTAGATGTATGATTTTTGGATCTGGAGTTCCGCTTACGTTTTGGTCCGAGGCAGCAGAGTATGCTAGCTACATTTTGAATCGGAGCCCGGCACGTGCGGAAGATGTCGCCTACTGAAGTTCTTACGAAAAAGAAGGTTAATATCTCGGATATTGTGATTTTTGGATCACCGTGCATGGTCTGGCGTGATACAAAAAATAAGTCGCTTGGAAAACACGCAGAAAAGGCGTTGATTCTCGGAAAAAATGATGAAATCAAGGGGTACAAAGTGTTACTTTTGAGGACAGAGTGGTGACTACTACAACACATGTGTATCACGTGGAAACACTAGGCGAAAAGGAGAACGAGAAGCTGTTACGAATGATGGATAACGAAGTGGAAATAGGTCACGAAAATAACGAAGAAAATTCAGTTTCGAAGGAGAGAACAGTCAAGATTCGTGAAAAGAAATCAAGGCAAGAATTCCCGCCAAGGAAGTCGACGAGGGAGGAAGAAAACAACGCAGAGCAGCTGAAGACGGTATTTTAAGTGAAGATGGCAAACAAGATGATATAAGTGAAGAAAATTCATTTTTTGCGTTTGCGGTTTGTGACGTGGATAACCCGGACAGTGGAAAAATTACCGGAACGCCAGATCCCAAGAGCTATTTCGAAGCTCATAAGGGAAATCAATCGGAAAAGTGGAGAGCAGCTGAAAGGGCAGAATTGAAAGCCCTAGAAGAACTAGAAACCAGGGAAGTGATGAAGCGCACGAATGGAGTAAAGACTTTGCCCACTAAATGGTTTACAAGACTAAATTGGAGAATGACGGTACTGTGAAAAGATATAAGGCACGTTTGGTGGCCCGTGGCGATAAACAAGTTTATGGTGAAAATTACTTTTTTACATTTTCAACAGTGATGGAGATAACTAATATGAAGGTCATTGTGATATTATCGATTGTGTGGAATGTGCCTGCAAGGCATGGAGACGTTCCAAGTGCCTATCCAAAGGCAAGCACAGAAAAGAATTACGACATTTACCTACAGATACCACAAGGTATGGAGATTTCGAACGACGCATTGAAGAAATTGGACGCTACAAGTTCGAAGGAGCTAATGATCAAATAAAAACGAAACCTTTACGGCCTAAAACAGGCAGGAAGACTATGGTACGATTTACTATGCGAAACCCTAGTGAAAATGGATTTTTCACAGTGTCTGACAGACACCTGCATTTTCAGAAGAATTGACAAAAAGGGAACGATAGTGGTTGGAGTATATGTCGATGATTTACTGGTTACAGCAACGGAGACAAAGCTTGTGGATGATTTTTTCGAGAGAATGCAGGTTTTGGAGTTGAAAGATTTAGGTAACAGAAATTTCTCGGGATGAGAATTTTAGGTGGTCCTGCGGATGGATACACTATTGATCAATAAGGCACTATCGTTGAAATGCTAGAAAAGCATGGTTTGAAAGATGCAAACGAGGTAAGAACGCCTGTTTCGGATTTGGAAGACGTGAAAGAATGAAATGGAATGTTACCGACTATCTCTGGTGGAAAAGGACCTACAGTTAAAGATTTTCAGCCTCTCGTGGGAAGTTTATTATGGATTTCTCGAATTTCTCGGCCGGACATCTCATTCGCTGTGCACCGTGCAACGAGGCACACGCACGCGCCAAAATTGAACGATTTTAAGATTGCGAAGCGGATAGACAGATATTTGAAAGGTAGCAAGACCTTGAAGTTGCATTTACGTGGAGAAAAAGATTTGAAATTACCTTTACGAATCGTGAGCTATAGTGACGCCGACTATGCGGCCGATCGTGTGGATAGGAAAAGTGTAAGCGCGAATGTGATTTTCGTGAGTGGAATAATAGCAGGGTGGAGTTGCAAAAGCAGGGATCCGTTGCCCTATCGACTGCAGAGGAGGAGTTTGTCGCGGCCGCTGCAGGTGGAAGAGAAGCACTAGATTTGAAGGAGCTTTTCGAAGAAATTGGTATCAAGACGATGACTCCCATAGTGTTGAAGATCGACAATCAAGCCGCAATCAAGCAGCTCAAGAACGAAGCGCGGCAAGTGCAAAGCACATCGACGTCAAGTTAAAATTTTTGAAAGACTTTGCGAAACGTGGAATTGTGGAACCCGAGCATGTGTCAAGTGGAAATATGGTTGCAGATCAGCTGACAAAACATTGCGTGCACCAAGAATTCAAGAATTATGCAGACAAATTGGATTAAAGTAATGGTTTATTACAATTATGGTGACATTGCGCTACTGATGGACATACGCTTTCTCTACTTACGTTGATGTGACTTGCACACGAAGCCCCGGTACTCTCGGAAGGAGTGATGGAATTTTGGATGATGTGATCTGTTGTGAAAACTGACGTTTAAATCCCTGCTAACGAGATTATCGTGGTTTCTTTGCATATTGTGCATTTTGGGTTAAGTAGTATTTTAGCCGAAACTACACTTAATTTTTACATAATATACATAATATATACTTTCATTTTTGTCGAGTAAACAAGACTTCGGATACTTACCTCCTGAGCACTTCCGCGCGCCTAGCACTAACACGCCAGGCAATTAAGTGGAGAAGACACGCATATCAGACAAACACACCCTGTACTAACCGACAGGGCGGCACTACGTAACAAGAAGTGGCAAAAACGCACTAACCGGTGTTTATTAACTTTACGTGGCGCTAGGAACGACTACGTGGCTATCTACACTTTCCTACACTTTGTTCTATTCGGGTCCCGCAGAACAAAGGAAGTGCATTCGACATGGCGGTGATAGACGTTGCATGGTCGAAGGCTGCATTCGCTGACGATGCGACTGTGCAAGCGCCATGGTGGTGGTGTATAGTTGAAGGCTGCGAAAACAAATTGTCAAAGGTGAATAATTGTGTCGAGCCCATGGGGTGTAAAATTGTGTACCGCCCCTCGATGCAAGAAAAAGTGCTCACGCAAACGCATCCACCTACGATGGAAACGAAAGAATCACGACAAGTCAATACGATGGGTGAAACACCGTCCGTACACTATCATTGCAGGCAGGAGTAGTCGCTCTCGCCGTTTATCTGAACTTCACATACCGTTTCTTGTTTTGTTGTGTTCGCGGCACTGTCTATCTGGGTTTCGTCAAATGTCCAAAATAGAATCAGCGGTGACCAAAATTATTCGTCAAACCTGCTACAATAAGCACCTCCTATAAACTATTTTAAGAAGAAAGACCAAACTGCTTCCATGAGCTCCATCTTTTGCACGCTTTTGAGAATCACCACCGATGCACCAACAACTAGAGCTGTTATAGCCAAGCCGAAGCAATGGACCCGACAAAAATGGCTCCATTTTCTTCATTGTTGGATATCACGTACATGGATGCCAAGTTACTCGTGGTTGACTGTATGGCCCAGCTTTTGTGTCCATAAAACTCCGTAGTACTATATTTGCCTTATCTGCACATTCTTTTAACGCAAAATCACGTTTAGCTAACGTCATTTAAAAAGACTTCATGACCTACAGGAAAAATAATATTTCGATTCGAGTATGTGGCTGCAAGCAGATATTTGCCACTGGGTGATAAAACCCAAATCGTTGTAAGACACGTGCTTGATTCCGTCTGGATTAACTCTACATCAAGATATTAATACCAGAAAAAACGACTTAATCTAACCACAAGAACAGTTTTCTCTTTCTTCGTACCTATCTTTTTTCAATGTCGAGCAGTTGACTTAGTGTACGTAGCAATTGTCACGTACAGCAATGCAAGCAATTCATCATTCAAATTTTACTAAGGTGATGATTTCGACCAATCAAAAGTGTGGCGTCGCTTTTACCAGGCGTGTCCTACATTACGGACATGCTTTATGTAAATGAAACAGGGATGGCAAGCATAGGTTTAAATTCATTAGGTTTTAATCAGTTTGGAATAAAACCTAAATTTCAATGGGCTGACAAAAGTAGTTTAATCGTGAGTCATCAAATATCAGAATTTCAACCTCATAAATTTCAAGACTCATTTGCAGAGAGCTTATCGCCACTTTCTTGCTGACTCCCGAACGCCAAATATGGCCAATAATACAGAAAGCAATAATCCGATAGAATTCTCGTAGAATTTGATATATATTTATCATTTTAAGAGAGAGTCAAGCTTGCCCTAACATATGTGGGCTATGCAAACTGCATAATCTAGGTTTTATTCAGGTTTTATCAAACCTACTTTTCGGTTCCAGGTTTTTACCAGTGAAAGCTAAACCCTTTAAGAACCGTTTGTGATGGTTTATATCGTTTATGAAAGGTGTCGAACATTGCTGATTCAATTTTGGACATTTGACGAAACCAATTGACATGTGAATACCTCATCTTGAGTTGCTGGGTATATCTGTTGAAAATAATTTCCATTAAAACCATATACGTTTGCTGGGGAGATCGTGTTTTTTAACAGGGTTGGCAAAATCGGTTTTTTTATAAAACGATTTGGCCAACCCTGGTTTTGAAAAATGTCGTCTTAGATGTTAATACCATCCATGAGCTAGTTTTTCGTATCCTTTGCGTCTTTCAACGAAGCTGCAATTTTCTCTGCATTTATCTTATAGTCCCAGCGACGCTTCACAATCTGGTGCAATGTTTGTTTGTTCAGTGTCGCCAACTTTCCTTCTCGGACATAACCACCCAAGTTTTCAGCTGGCAATGCGAACACGTTTGCAACCTCATGGAGAAGATCAAAGACCTCATCACTTGACGCTGGAAGTGAAGACGATCGAAACACTTGACGATATTCGCTGACGTCGCGAAGCAACATGCATGCGCCATCGGGATCAAATCGAAATTTTTGGAGATGGGTTAGATACAACTCTTTGAATGCAATCGCAAGTGAGGCAGCGAAAATGGCACGATTTTCTTCCATCTATCGACAAGAAAAAATAACGTTTTGATTAAAAAAGATATTCATGACTAAAAAAATGCGTAATATATAAAGTACTTACTAGAACTCTGCAGATCATATCCACTAAAGGCTGCAAATACTGTATGCATTTTTGGCACGCCTTGGACGATGAGAGCGACATAGTTGCTTTGCCGCTGAGAAAATCCTCTTTTTCCTGATGAAGGACCAAAATTTGACCAATACTCTTTTCAATTACAGTCAACGCGAGCTGGAGACTTGCTGATATTGACTTTTCGAGCTTCTCGAGACACCCTTGTTTGCTCTCAAAGCAAATCCTAATACAAGTAATCGCATGGATTGTGAGAAGGAGTGTCAATAACATGTATATTTTAGCATAAACGTACGTGAGTTGAGTTGGCGAGTCCTTTAGAGACGGAGCAATATGCATTTCAAACTGTTCGTTCAAGACATCAATCTTCCGAACCAAAACCTACAAAATAAAAGAATGGATCATTGTTAGCCCTTATTGAACCCAAGTGTTTATTTCCTCACCTCCAAGACGGTGAAAAATTGCAGTGCCGAATCCGAGGCTAGACGCTGTTCTTGCAAAATCTCTTTGGTCAATGCTATCAGTTTCTAAAAAAACAATGAAATGAGCATTTCAATGGATGGAACACCTTTTTTTTTTCAAAAATCGTACCTCCTGATAATCATTTCCAAATGAAGCCACGAAAAACGTGAATATCTGTGTCACCAGCTCTCCACGCAGCTCTGATCCAGCCAAGATAATGCGAGAGCGCTCTATCGCTTCGTTCATGACTTCTACGTACTGTTTCAGTACACTTTCATCTTCAGCTATGCCTCGGAGCTTCTCGAAAAACGTGAAATTTAGAGATTCCACATTGAGTAATCCCCCATCTTTGTCGAAATTTGACGATGATGTCGATATTGATGTGGTTGAGGATGATGCCACGAGTTGAGTGGAAGAAGCAGAAGGAGAGGACGAGGAAGCGGTACCAAGTGTTGCAGGAGTATTAGTTTTCACTTTCGAAGCCCCACCTTTGGTCTTAGAAGCGACGGGTGGGTTGGGAAAGTCTACAGCAGTCAAAATCTCTCGAAATTGCTTCTGCGATAAATCCAACTCGGTCTCTAAATATCGTTGGTGGTGATTTCCAAAGAGAGAATGGAGCTGAAGATCCAGAAAGGTATGAAATCTGTCGTTCGGTTGAGCCGCACTACCATGATCAGTGGCGTTGTTCTCCTTGATGGTCTTTTCTTGGCTAATACTTGCTTTTTGCACGACTGTCTCCGAGTAATTGGCGTATTCAATCGCCTCAATTTCAGCCACCATTCCACACGTTCTCTCATAAGCTGTACGCAATAATTTCACAAAACGTAGACTCGATGACGTTGCTGAATCTTCGGTCGAGTCTCTTCTGGTTTGAAAAAGGTGGTCCAAAATTGGTAGAATGCCAAACGCTGGATCGTTTAGCAACCGCTCGACCAAAAGTTCTCGGATCGAGGCCCCTGTGCCAATGGGAAAGACTTTATCAATGACTGGAAATTGTTCTGTGCAGACACTAGTGACTTTGGTATAAAGTGCATCGAGATCTTCGATGGGATCAATCGACGATATAGAATTATCTCGTGCTGTTCTGGATAAAATGAATCGAAAACAGGACTATTTCGTCACAAATCAGATCATCACAATATAACTAAACAGTTTTGATGCACGTACATTGTGAGACGTTCGCACATGACGTTCCAAACGTATCGATCCGCCACTTTTTCCTTGTCGTTATATTCAATAAGTGTTTCCACACATTTGCGCATGCCAGGCAAGTTGTTCTTCTCTTGCTCGGTGGTGAACTCAGTGAGTAAATTATTTTCAATGGTTTGACTCAATCTTTCAATTTCTGCTACCGCATACGACATTGTCGGACACGGCAAGTCGGATGAAATGGCTGTCATCTTTTTAATTATCCGAGAAGCTTCATGAAGTTGAGTTGGGTCGTTAAGTGTGTTGAACAGCCGGTTGCTTGACTTGGTGGCCTTGTTGCTAGGGTCATTTAGAACCAGCAACGCTTCTAAGAGCTCGTCTGTTTCTAATACTCGTGCTCGTTGATTGTCTAAAGTTGATAATTCGTCGCCAATTAACACTACTGACGAATTTATTTTCGTATATCGTTCCTCTAAATGTTCCATCTGAGTACAAATATCCTAAAACAAAAGAAAACAAAAGAAAACATTATCCATCTGTCAATCTACAAACCCACTCCTACTTTTTGCTCAACCCACTTTTAACAATTCATCAGGCCGAACCAATTCTTCTTGAAATTTGCTACTAAGTTGTCGATTGGCATGTTCCAAGTCAGCAATTCGGGTCGAAACTACTTTGCGGTGTTGTATGAGGCGGGTAATGGACTCGGTCAGGACACTCTGAAAAGCGTTGAGAGATGTAGTTTGATGGGTAAAAGAGGTATTTCGCATCAAGTTGCCATGAATGTCAACAGTTGGGACGAAAGGCTCCCACGTGCTGGCGAGTAGCTCGTCCACCATAGTCTCAGTATTGAAGGTAAACTCTTGGGTGTGAGCTGTCTCCGTCGCAGTAATAAGAAGCTTTTCAAGCTCTGCACTTGGACCAGAGTGGCTTCGGCTGGTCGACAAAGAGCGCCGTCCCCATGAAGTAGATGAATTTTCGTTGCTGCCGGTGCGACCCGTCATCAATAGTGGTTTTTAATAAGATCGTAATGGACTTTCAGGGCGTGTGTCAACAAACGGTTACTTAAGAAAGCATCCTTAACTTTACCTTTACCTCAAGCAAATTGGATTAAAAGGTGCCATTCTTATACTACTACACAGGCTTAAAACTTTGCTTTAACATTGCTATACTCAGCACTCCAACAACATTTGCCAAATGGTAGACGAGCACCAAAGTGGCTGTCATTTAGATTGGAAGAAAGACGCATGTTTCAATGACGTCCTCTCACCTGTGAAATGCCATCAATAATTACAATATATGGTAGAATGTTTTCCTTCTTCATTTCTAGGTGAAGCATCTGGAGTTGCCGCATGGCATCACAATGTATTGGGCACAACAATGAATGCTAAATTTACGCTAATGAGTTTGGGCAGTGTTTTCATCTGAAAATAGTTCCAGTGCGTGTGAATGTGTGCGTTTAACTTGTGAGTTTCAAATACCCCGGAATTTACACGTCAACACTGAAAGCACGACAGGTTGTCATTATGAGTTTCATGGATCGATTCCAGGGGAAGATCGCGACGGTGACAGCCCAAGGACATCTCAGAAAAGCAGACGGGAGCGAGGAAATTCGTGTTGGTGCCCCTAAGCGCAGATCACAACAGCAGGTGCAACCAAAGTCACCGCGGCACGGTCCAGTGGGAAATAATAACGTGTTGCGTCGGCCAAGCGAAGTTCAAACAAACAATGCTGCTGATAGGCTGCCGTCCACTGGTCAGGCACCTTTTATTCAGACCCAAAAGTCTCCGGCAAAATATCCAGCTCAAGAGTCTTTACTCTCTTCTCAACGAGAAAAAGTGGCCAGTTGCCATACCATTCGTGAACGTACCGTCGATTCTTTCGATGTTCCAGGAAGAGTCCGAGATGATCACATAGACCTTCAATCTTCCACTCAATCTGCTGATCGCAGCTTCAGGAATGATCTTAAGCAAAATACACCCAAGGAATGTCGATCCCCAACGGAGTCTAATGAAAGCCAAGCACCTGACCAGCTTGCCTTCAGTCGCAAGGCACGGCCCGTTCAGTACAAGCCTTGCAACTTATCACAATACAAGAAAGAAAAACCTGATGGCTACTATGAACTGGGCAAACTGCAGCCTGACCTAAATTCCATCGAGTTGGTCGAAAAGCGCGCTAAGAACGAGCGCATCAAAGCTTTCTCAAAAAAATTGCGCACCATTAACAAAAACTCGAAACTCAAAGAACCTGCTGAGAGGAAAAGCGAGCTGGTTATTACTAAACCTAAATCAACTCGGGAAAAAGGCTTAGCCTTCGCTAAAGGAGTACCGAAACCAAAGCCTATTCCACGCCCTGATTCCGCAGAAGGGGAAACATCGACAATAGCCAGGAAAACTTCACGTACGCAGATCGAAAAAGTCATAAACTCAAGCATTGTTATTGAAGATGACGACTTGACCGATTATGAGCTTACCACCGAGTTACAACAGCTCCAACAGCGTCACGAAGCTTCTCGCGCAAAAGTTGAAGCACTTGTTGGATTAAATATAACGTGATTTTTTTTTCTCACACGAAGCTGAGCGTATTAAACCCTATTATCAATTTTTGTCTTTGGCTTATCCCCATGCATGTGTTAGACTGTAATTTAGCACTAAGACATCCCCAACCTGAAAGCACTGATATCCACACATTCACACACATAGTTAGCAATCTTTTTAAAATGACAATTTAAGCAACGAATAAGAAAAACACCTCAAACAAGGAGCTAAGTCTTTGATCAGGAGATGGCGCGAAGGAGCTATTGCAATATACAAGCTGCAAAAAAATTATAGGATAAATTAAAAAATAATGTTTCTGCAATCATTGGTGTTAGTTACCAGTGACTCCGTGTCTTTGAGTCGAAGCTGTTTCCTCAAAAACTTGTATACCTTTAAGTATGTCGCATATAAGAAGGTTACAAACGCACTCACCCAAAATAGAAATCTGATTTCACCCACCACACTTAGTTGATCATGACCACTGACTGTAAATTTGGTTCGTTTCATTAGCGGCGCATTGCCCACCGCGACAAACTGCAGAGTCACTTACACCCGCAATAGCACGTAAACCACTTAGCATCCACAAGATGAAGACAAATTCATAAATTCCCATTCTGCTACTGGAAATACCTATGCTTCCTTGACTAACCTTTAGCGGGTCCCAGTGGTCTCGCGGCTGCTGCATCACTCGTTGCAGTAGCAGTCACTTCCTCCATGATTTTTACCACTATTGTATCGTTTTTTTTATTTTATACCGGTTTGATACCAGATGTTCAGAAATTCTGAGCCTCGAGAATGTATTCTGAATCAGAATACATTCTCGAAGTCTTCATTACCTACTTCAAACACAATTCTCCAAAAGACTTTTTCCCATCAAAATTAGCCATAACGTTCTCTGCTTCAGCCCCTGCTTACGTCTCCGACTCGGATTCGGATCTAGACACCATGTACTCGCCTATTAGTGAGTTAGAGCCGATGCTCGCGAATCCCAGAGGTGGCAAAGATCATCGCTCGGGTGGCGCCACCAGCTTGCGTCGCGTCCCGTCGGGAGCGAAATGCAATGACGCCTTCTTTGCCTTTGTTTTCTTGGCCAACGTCATTCTCTTAAGTATAATTGCTGTCTGGAAGGGAATACCTGCGTTAAAAGCGGACACGGAAAGCCATCGGAGTGATGGTCACGTGGCAGCGGGACATTCCATGGCCTGGGCGATGATTGGTCTGCTTTGTGTACTTGGAACCGTTCTATCTTTAGCCTGGATTAAACTATTGATGACGTTCGCAGCATCGATGATTAGGGTTGCATTGTGGCTAAATGTTGGCATGGTGTTAGCCTTCGCCGTGACCACGTTCTCGGTTAACGTGTGGGCGGCGCTCTTTTTTCTGGCCATGGGGGCCATTAACGTGTGTTACATTTACGCAGTGCAAAATCGGATCGCTTTTGCATCCGCCAATTTAAAGGCAGCATGTGGGGGCTTGAAACAATATTCGTCTCTTTTTGCACTCGCGTTTGTTCTCGTTCTGCACCAACTTGCCTGGATATTACTGTGGGGACTTGCTAGTTTAGGCATGCACCGGATTTTCATCGAGAGCGACCCAGACTGTGACCGCGAAATTGAACTTGCTAGCCGTGGACAAAGTAGTGGGGGGTTGTGCGTGGGATTCCCAGCCTACACGGCTTTGTTTTATATGTTGGTGAGTTTGTATTGGGGACAGCAAGTATTGCAGAATATCTTGACCTGCACGACAGCGGGTGTCATTGCAACGTGGTGGTATCAACCAAATGCCCAGAAAGCCACAGTGGGAGCGCTCTATCGCTCGTTGACTACCAGTTTTGGATCCATTTGCTTTGGTTCGTTGATTGTGGCAGTCCTACAGGCGTTGCAGACGATGGCAGATGCAGCAAAACGCCGTGCAAGTGAAGAAAACAATAGCGGATTAGCGTGTCTAGCTTGTATGGCCGAATGTATTCTGAGCTGCTTGTCCAACATTATGCAATACATCAACCAGTGGGCGTACGTGTACGTCGGTGTCTACGGCTACCCATTTCGCACGAGTGGCAAGGCGGTCATGGATTTGTTCAATAATCGTGGCTGGACAGCGGTAATCAATGATGATTTAACGTCCAGCGCACTATCTTTTGGAGCCATGGGAATTGGTGTTGTTACCTGCTGTGTGGGACTACTAATGGTGCGCTTTTCACCTGTCGAGTGGTTTATGGAGTGGGGATCTCGCTCGAGCGTGTATGGAACGATGGCATTGGTTGGCTTCATGGTCGGCATTAGCATGGCCTTGATCCTGGCGCAAGTTGTCATTGCTGCTCTCCACACTATATTTGTCTGTTTTGCTGAGGTTTGTTATACTTGTGGTATAAACTGACCCCTGAGATGCGTTTCTAACTCTTGTTTTATGCTTTTATTTGAATGACAGGACCCGGTTGCATTTAACCGCAATCATCCAAAGGAATATCGAGACCTCGTGGAAAGCTGGCGTCAGTTTCATGGGGATGTATTAATGACCGCCTTTGGAGGGTCCGTTTAAAAGTAAGCGCTTTGCAGAAGGCTCGCTGCGGATAAGAGAAAACTAAGGAGCTGAATTGGCTTAAGCAAAGTGACTTGAAGTTGGTTAAGGTTATGGTAAATTTACTTAACGTTACTTCCGCAATAATCCTGGATGCTTCGTGTTGCCACGACTTTGATTGTACATATATCATTTTAGAAAGGGTGTGTAATGTTGAACTTATAGCTGTCGTTTCGAGTCCATTTGATCCATCCACCGCAGTGCCAAGGCGCAGCAAACGCAGCGTCATCAGATGTTGGCCATGTATCAAAATCAGGAGCTCACTGACGTGATCCTATTGCTACAACGGACAAACGTGAAGTCGTGCAAGAAGTTGCTGCCCATCGCATTGTGTTAGCCAATGCAAGTCCTTTTTTCCACGCTTTATTCACAAGTGGAATGCTCGAGTCAAGACAATTGAAGCCGCGCATTCCGTTGCCAGATGTCCCCGTTCCTGCCTTCCTAGAATTGTTACGATACATGTATTATACACAGGTGAGTTATAACTTCAGGGGATACGATCTTGTCAATTTTACATGTGGCCAATCAGTTCGAGCTGGAAAAAGCTGCAAGCAGCTACTACTGGAGCTTCATGTATCGAATTGTGTGGATATTTATTTATGCTGCGAACGATTGCAATTACGCGCAGCTTGTAAAGTCCTGGCCCAAGCCGCGCGAGCAATGATTGAAACTTACTTTTATCACGTCTATCAAAGCGAAAATTTCACGAGTGTATCACTAATTTTGAAGATTTTAAAACCTTCTCAGAGGTCAAAGAGGGAGAAAAATCGTCTTTATGCAGCAGTGGAAAGCTGGATAATGCACGACCCGTTGACGAGACGGCAAGAAGTAGCCAAAATCTTGCACCCTGCTGTAGATAACGTGATTGAAACAACGCCAAAGGCTTGGAATCGACGGGCTGAAGATGTTTTAATGAGAAATAGCCTGGAAAAGTCATCCTTCGAGGTTGAAAATGAGATTGCAAGTGCTGGAAATGACGACGATCGTGCGAGGCAGGAGCTAACGCCGATGATTTTTGTCATTGGAGGGTGTAACAAGGCTGGAATCCTTTCATCAATCGAATATTTGGATATTCATCGAGCGGAGTGGTATCCTCCTGCGCCCACGAGCGTTCAACGCTCATATTACGGCGTCGTGGTCACGAATGAGAACCAAATTTTCGTCATGGGAGGAGCAAGCAGC
>MIQA02010832.1:0-14530 GCA_001887855.2 Sclerospora graminicola | reverse complement strand
TATTCCACACCACATCTCTCTTGGCCTCACTTTGTTCAAAACGATGTTGACGCATTTCTTCGGTTGCACCCTTAGCCCCGAGATTTCCCCAAAGGCCTGCACGACTTGTAATTCTGTCTCGACTTGTCCCGCGCTATTTAGAAATATTGTAAAGTCGTCTACAAAGGCGGAAAAAAGGTGACAATATGTGTCTGTACCCATCCCAATAGTGATACCTTTTAGTGTGTTCGTAGTTTGCAGGGCTATCCCTAGCGGTTCCACCGCTAGAATGAACAGCAAAGGGGCAAGTGGGCAGCCTTGCCTGATTCCTGATGTTACTTCCATTTCCTGTGATAGCTGTCCGTTCACCAGAAATTGCGCTGTCGTCTTCTCGTGTAGTTTATCCATCAAATCAATTAAAGCTGCTGAGAAACCAAATTTTTGTAACACGTGCAGTAGATATGTCCTGTCGACCGTATCGTAAGCTTTCGCAAAGTCTAGTAGTAGTATGCTCTCACTATCGTTCGCCTCCTTTTGTGTTTGTTGTTTTCCGCGTTCCAAGTTCGCCATCATCACCATAACCGACCTGTCCATTCTTCTCCCGTGAACAAATCCTTGCCGCGAATCTCGTATCAGCCTTGCCAAAAAAGTCTACAACCTTCTTGCCAGAATCTTAGAGAAAACCTTGTAACTTGTCTGGAGCAACGAAATCGGTCGATAATCCATAACATTGTCTGAGTCTCCTTTTTTGTGAGAGGAATTATGATCGCTTTGTAAAAGGAAGCCGGTGGATTCCCCCCGCGTAATACTTCGTTATATACCACTAATAAACCCTCCATCATTACTTCGACAAAAGTCCTTGAAGAAATCATTGTTGAGTCCATCCTCTCCCACTGCCTTTCGTCGTCTCAGCCCTTTTACTGCTTGAAGAATATCTACCGCTTCAATTGGGGCTAATAGAGTAGCATTGTCCTCATCAGTTAGCTGGGGAAAGTGTTCTGACGCCGCGAAATGCTCCAGTTTTTGTTCCAAATCTGAAATATCCACTGTTCGATGTGATGTCCCTAATATTGTCCTCCATCCCACTGCAAATTTATCTGCAATCGACGCTCCTTTGAAAGCGTCTTGAGGTCTCACTAGAGTGATCTTCGACACCGTTTGGTGAGATTCCCACACCGAAGTCCTTCGAAATAGCCATCGAACTGTCACCGGTGACCTTTGGTATCTTCTTCCCATCCTCCACCTGTTTTGTCGCAATAATTCCGCACAGTCGATTTCCATACAGTCCTGTCTGGTTTGTGCTCCATCGAAAAGTAACATCTGTAGGCGCTGCGCTTTTCGCCTTCTCCGATTTGCTTGCCTTGTCCTCACCTTCTTGATCGCTAATTTCCACACACGTAATTTTTTATCCCACATATCCGCTCCTCCTAATACTGTGACACCTTCTAACTGAGCTTGCTGCCGTATCTCCTCCGTCACTGTGTCCCGTCTTTGCCTATTTAAAGGATAAACCACTGGTGCATGTCTGTTTTTCTTGTTCAAATTACTAATATCGTGCTGCATCGTCAATTTAACTTCTTCATGGTCTGACGATACCTTGGGATGCTTCGCTGCAGTCCATATCACCTTCGAGAATTGTTCTTCTGAGATATAGAAACGATCCAAACGACTAGCCGAGTCTCCTCGCCAAAACGTGTACGGAATGTCCACTGAAAGATTTTTCTCCATCCATACACTGTATTGTACCAGTTGCGAGTCCTGTAGTCGCCTCCTTCTCAGTAACTCCGAGAGTTCTTCACACGCTGTCCTCACTTGTTTTGTTGACCCATTTCTATCCAGTAGCGGGTCTTCTACGCAATTGAAATCTCCACATAAAATCGTAAATTCCGTCGTCGTTAGAAACCATTCATCTAGTGCTGTGTAATAGTGTCCTCTGCTTGCTCCTGAGTCGGCAGGCCCGTAAATATTGACGATATGCCAGTTGTCGAAACAGATACCAATAGATCTTGTAGTCCATAAATGTTTCTTCCAGGGGGATATTAGGTGAGAATATTCAGGAAAGATCAGTATTCCCACCCCTGCCGTTCGATTAGTCCCAACGCTCCAAAAAGCTAATTGATGTGTGTCGTCTTTATACTGGTTGGCCCTTTCCCACATCTTCGTTAGGGTTATGGCTTCTTCCAGTGATGTAACGTGAGTCTCCTGAATTAGGATCCCAACGACTTCTGAGTGTCGATGACCCTTGGTCCATGCTCGCATCCAATCGTGTCGCCGTCCTTGGGTAAACCCTCGTACATTCTGAATGATCCATGAGAACTGTCCTGCGTGGAATTTCTGCTCCTGTTCTCGTAACTTTGTTTGTGATTTCCACTTCTGAGTGTTCACCTTGTATGTGTCCGCGTAGGTGACGGCTGATACTTTATTGTGAAGCTCCCTTTGGGATATCATTCCTTCTGCAGTATACATTGCGAAGCCCTTAGTACGATAGCGCCAGTGAATCTGGCTGCAAGAGTTGGGTTAGGTCTTCTGTTTCTTGCTCGTTTGTAACTACAGACATCATGAAGTGATGAATTTCGGCCCACTCTGTGCCTGTTGACATTTCACAGTTAGACATAAGCTCTTTTTATCTTGTATTTACCTTCAACGCTTGTATGTGTCTCTTTAACTTGATCACTATAGTATCGTCTAACGCTGCGTCTTGTCCTAGCATAGCTGCAATTGTTGCTCCATAAATGTGGGCTAGAATCAGAATTTTACTTACCTGATGCCTCCTTTTGGGGGCACATAGCTTCACCAACGCACTCTGGCCATATGCCGCTCGTCGTAGTTTCGCCCATTCATTCGCACTGTTTCTCACCTTTTCCTTCTGTTTCTCGTTTTGTAATATATGCACCCGCTCTTCCCACTCCTTGAACTCACTGGCCACTACTGGGGCTATTTTGTCTCGCTTCCCTAGTGATATCATCTCCTCCCAGCACTGTTTCCTCCAGTCTCGGGCTAGAATAACAAAGACATCGTGATGAAGTAATTCCAACAGCTTGTGGGGGTGCGTGAAGTGCCTTAGGTAAATAATCGCATCCCTGTCTGCTTCCAGCGCTTTTTTTTCACGCGTCCGTCGATGCTTCAACTGTTGCGATGACTTCGCCTTGTTGTATCTTCCATGCTTCCGCCATTTCGTTCCAGACCTTCCTCCATCCTAAGTCATCTTCCAGTGATGTCTTACCTTTTTGACTTACCAACGCCAGTTCATCGTATAATACTCGTGTTACTGACTTGCTTGCGTCTGGGTTGCTGTTCTGGGTCTGTTCTTCCAAATATCCCGTCCACCCATCTCCTGTTCGTTTCTTTCTCTTTCTCGGTTTCACTGGTTTTTCTGGAACTTTCGCGCCTGTGTCATTGTTATCCAAGTACTCCGAAAATTGACTGTCTCCCCCGGACTGACTGGTAACAGAATCTTGTCCCGCCTCCAAGACTGATACCCCTCTCAAGTGATTATACCACATCATCAACTCCGTCTCGGGTACGTCGAAATATTGGGCCACCTCCGCCCGTGTGAGGCTATCATTAAGGTCCGCCTCTAACAACCGCACTTGTTCGTCCTCTGACCTCCAGGTTACTTTCATATGTAACAAGTCCAGTAACATTCTTGCCTGCTTTGAGCCTTGTCGGATTAGTGTATCCATATGCCACTGAAAAACGTGATGTATTTCGAAATCCTCTCTTCCCCGCGCATGACAGATTAGGTCCCCTGTTTACTTACTTCGTGATGTCCCCTCATTTTGTGATGTTTGCTCCCCTTCAGTGCCCTTGCCCTGTATGTCCCCTTCCACTAGTCCATTATAACATGTTACCAGCGTGTTTGTTGGTGTCTCCATAGCTACGTCGTGTTCTTGTGGTGATGCCTTGTCTGTTCCTTCACGTCTCCAGCCATTCACATATGCCTGATAATGTGCTTGTTGGAAATGGAGTACTATCGGCAGTTTAGTAGTATCCGTTCCAGCTTGTTCCCTTTAAAGTCGTGACCCGTTGAATACAGCTGCCAATTGTAATCGGAAATTCCCCACAGGTGGCGTACTTCCTCTTCTTAAAGATCCTCGTTTCAGGTGCGTAGTGGATTGCTCCCAAGGTCCCTGAATCTGCCTCCCTACTAATCACAAAAATGTCACGTTGGAGAAACGTACCTATACTGCTCAGCGTGTCATTGCTTCCCCATGTTTCTGCTCCTATTACTTTACTCACTTCAGAAGCACTTGTCTTATATGCCTCCAAGTACTTGCGAAACTCTTGTTCTGTGATTTGGGCTGACATTTTCTCATAACCCCTCCTTAGACTGCGCAGTGTCTGCTTTCTGACCCCAGGCGGAAACTTTATCCCAAAGTTCATTTTCGCCCGTGCTACGCATCCTTGTTTTATGCTCTTTGCGCCCAGCTCCAATGTCGGGATGTTTTCTACTAAGTTAGAGTTCATCAACGCCTGTACCACACTGTATGCTTGGCAATTCCCTGTTGCCGGAGTCTGCACTAACTGCAGCCCCATCATAATCATCGCATCCGGAAGGTTCCATTTCCGCGTTTCATCTATGCCTTCTGTCTTCCACGTAAACCAGGATAACGGGCCCCAAGTCCTATTCGTTTGTGCTACTAGTTTTTTGATACTCTTCTTCGCCTCTGCTTCTTGAATTTGAAGTTCTGTGTTCTCGATGTGTTTATCCTTTGCCGTCCCCCCTTTTTCTTTCAGTTTTGGGTCTGCTTTTGGTGATACCTCATTTCGTTGTGTCCTTGCTTCGTCTGACCACTCTTCTGGGTCCTGTTCCGGCTCTGGTTGTCCCTTGGTTTGGTCCTGTTTTGTGATGGTTCCGGTTCTTCTCCCTTTGTGTTCTTTTGTGTTCACCCCGTCTAGTCTCCCCTCCTCCCTACTTTCAGTTACTCTATTTTTTTCTATACCTGAATTTTTGACATGCATTCGTATAGCTATTCCACTTTTTCTGTTGATTTTTTCTTTCTGTTTTGGACTTCTACCCAGTCTTCATTTTGCTTGATCGGGGGTTTTGTCGCTTCCTCGTATGTTGACTCCTTCTGGCGACCGTGTGCTTCTTTCGTCTCCCCTGCTGCCTCCTCTGGTCTCGCGATTTGTGCGGCCCTCTCTGGTGAGTTTGTGGTAGCTAATGTACTCTCTTTGCTACTTACCGATGCGGATTCTTTCTCTTTTCCTTTTTGTTGTGCTTCATAGAAATGCTGACTTCTTGGAGTAGGTCTTCCATGCTAGCAAAGGTCGGTGGCGGGACAGTAATCGTATTTACTTCCTCCACCGACACCCATATAATATAATGCTCTTCTCGTAATGTTTTTTCTGAGGTCGGACACCCCCGCATCTGATGTCCGACCTCCCCGCACCGTAGACAGTGCCGTCGTCCTTTAGTCGCGGGGTGTTCGACTAACAACATTTATGCCACACCAAAATATTCTTCGGATGCCTTCCAGCACTTTTGGATATCCTCCCGCTGCAATCCTTAGTTCCCAGTCCAGAGACGACGCTGCCATTGGTCCTCCCTGATCCATTTCCTGTAGGCGGAAAGGCGTTTTCACCCGAGCCTCAAGGAAAGCATTAAATTTTAGAATGTCGACGTTTCGAGATACATTCCGAAGTAATAATGTATAGACTTGTTGTGTTCCGATAATGCCTCTTGGATGATACCCCTGTCGTTTCCACACTGAGTCATCGATTTTATCGTGTTCTGGTGCATGTTCATTGGTTAGGCGATGGATGTGTTTGTGATAGGGCACTTCCACTTTATCCAATTTTCTCGCCGCCTCCCGCGTATAAAAATGAAAATTTAATCGATGATTTGAGCGGTCGTAACTTATTCCTTTTACCTTCGCTAACATTTCCCACAGTTTACCTTGCGTTATCCCCCGTGCAGTCGCTGCCATCGCTATACTTTCTTGGATACTCTTTGTGCTTTGAAAAAAAACCTTGATCGGCATTTCACCTTTCATATCCATGCTTAAGCATCCTTCTACTTGCGTTTGGATGGTCAGGATTAACCGTAGCCTTTGTGCGTTTGTCATTATATTCCATAAAAATGACGGCAAGTATCGTGCAACGATCGACCCTTCCGCAAGCCCTTTGACAATTCTCCACTCTTGTGCTTTGCCTGTTCGCACTCTTCCATCCAGTCCTTGTGCCTCTTCTCTTTTACATACTTTGTAGAGCATGTTAATATCTTCCTGCTTGTAGTGCGCCTTGCTAAACATGAAATCCTCCTTGTTCGTCAGACTTTGAGGTTTACCTTCTTTCTCCCCAGTTACTTTGTGGTTCCAATCGGTTAAGACTCCATCCGATTTGGAAGCCACCTCCATCTTGTTTTTTCCAATAAGTTTCGCCAGAACATTCTCCAGAGATTGGTTTGTCCGGACAAAAATCCTACTCGCCTCGTGGACCTTCTGTTTCCATATTGTCCATTCTTGCTTTTGTTGCACAACAACTAACTCAAACAGATCGATCAATCTTTTCTGTTCCCTCGTTCTTATCTTCGGCAGTATGGTGTCGGCAAACCTCTTCTCATCCTTTTCCGTAGGTGTTAGGCTAAACACCATCTCAAACAACTGCTGTATGAGATCATGCCATGTTTGCAGCCGCGGTCTCTTTTGTGTTGCATCAGCCAAAGCTTGCGCTAGGACTTCTGACAATGATTCCGGTGTGATGACTCTAGTTTCTACTTCTGTCTGCTCACTGTTTTCCATCATCACTGTATCCTCTAGTCTTTTATCTTCCATTTGATTCCAGTCTTCTGTGTCGTCCAGCTCCGGTTTGTTTTCCTCGGGGAAGTCCTCCTTGGCTGTTTGGGAGACACGCTCCATTTCTTCGCACACATACTCCTCCGTGCGCTCATGATCTTCTTCTGCCTCTCCACTCTGTTGCGATTCCTACACAACTTCGTCAATTTGCACTTCTGTCGGTCCCTCTGACCCGACAAGTACGACTTGTTTGTGGTGAGCCCCATTCTGACTCTGTGATTGAATATCCACCTCCTTTCCCCCGGGTGTATTCCCGGGGTCTATCATTGCCAACTTCCTACTTAAAATCGACTTGTTCTGGGTAGTCAAGATCCTACCTCAACCGACGCCGGGTTGAGTGGGCTTTGCAGCAAAATCAGGACTGAACAAAGAGCACATTTGTACCGAAATCATAGATGAAGTAATACCGTAGAACACAAGTTAGACGTCGCATCGGTGATCCAGTACGGTACTCGTTTCCCTACCCCTCTAAAGGACTTTTGTATCAAAAAGCTATGAGTGTACTGTCCATTGATTGGCTAAAATCTCTAGGCGACAATTAACATCAGGCGACATGTAACTTGTGTTTTACGGTATACATAATCGAAATAGCAGTATAATAGTAGGTTGTGCGTATGCTGCGAGTCCTCGCCTGAAGCCTTCGGCACGACCCAAGGGGAATCGATAATTACACGATGCACAGACCATAGACATCAATACATGTTGTTGTTAGAACGTAGTCTATTTAGTATAATTAACTATCAGCTACAATAAAGTTCCTTAATGCTTGATGTAAACCGTTCTCTGATCGACCATCGTCCTGTCGAAGCAGAGGTAAAGTTTTTCGTCGATCATTTGGACGGTCTTGCATCACACCATGTATGTACTCGAGACAAATCTGTAGCCGTATCCTCGCAACCGTGAAGCCGGTCGAGATTTCACGTAGTCGATGACTGCTTGAACTTGCGTTATTGTCTTCTTCCACAGTAATCCGAAACGTTCGTAAGCATTTCAATGAATCCCTTTGAAAACGTGATCATTACTAAGCTGCCATAACCATGCTGAACCTATGGAACATAATGTACCCCATAATCTTGGCATCACCTTGCTGCACGCTTTGGCTTGGTGCCCGCATCTGTGGTATAGTCTATCCATTATCATCAGCGATATTGGCGGCGCCTGCCTAGTGGCAAAGTGCCATTTTAGTAGGTTTAGATCTCTCTGATCAACCCACCGACCGTTCCATAAACTTAATATGCGTGTCCATAATCTTTGAGCACGCGTACACCCCCACACAATATGTGTGGCCCCTTTCCCGGGTGCTTTGCAATGTGTATCCATTGTGCACCGGCCTTGTGATGAATATCCATCGTAAAAGCAATTTAATGGGAACGTAGCCATCCTATTCAGGCACCATCGTTGGTAATCGGATAAAAGAGGATCGTGTTTCCATATGTCCTTCGTCGATTGCTCCTGCACATATCCATTCCACGTGTCGCTCTCCCGTTTTCGCTGCCATCTAATCTCCATTCCTCGTAATAACTTGGATATTAAACTGTAGTAAAACCTTGGAACGCCCGTCGTAACCAGTGTTTGATGGAAGGCAGGTATACACCATCGCTCACCTCCCATGCTACTCCATGAATACTTGGATGGACATCAAACGCCAGTCCTTTTAGTGTACCTGCTTCTCTGTCGGTGCTGCCCTTCTACCCTTGCCCCCTCATGATGCAGCCCCAGTAAAGACCGTCTTGTCGTTGCTGCAGCTCACAGTATAGCCCCGCTGTTACGTCCGTTCCTTGAATCCTCCGCGTTGTGTGCACTGCCCATTGCATGTTCTTCCATTGTTTCGGCGTCCAAAGTAGTTTTAATGGTCCCGGCGCTCCCAAATACTGTCCCACTTTGATCCTTGGTGAGCAAAAGATGATCGCTAACATCCACCAGCCGACTTTTGCTCTGTAATGTCCGTTTGCCGCTCTAAACTGCGCCGTCCATGAGAAAGTAGTCTCCGATACTTTCTGTATTTGTAAGTCCCGTATCCGCAGCTGCTGACATCGCTCATATTTCTGCGGTGATATTGAACGCGCCTGCGCCTCTGCTATCCATGAGTTTGCATGTGCTACCATGTAAGAAATAAAATTCTGCGCAAAACAGAATGAGAAATAGATGTGAATTAACAGGGCGTCCTAGAGGCTGCACCTGAAAATGGGTATATCTCGTAAAACTGCCAAGAAATTCTGCGCAAAACAGAATGAGAAATAGATGCTAATTAACAGGGCATCCTAGAGGCTGCACCTGAAAATGGGTATATCTCGTAATATGCTCAGAAAGCCTGCTGCGCACGGAATGATTCCAGGTGTTATCAAAGCTAGTTTGTAAGATAAAATAATAGATTAGGTAGATTAAGATGACAATGTCAGATAATATGATGACAAGATTTAGAAACGGGCAAAAGAGTAGTTTGCTTATGCCTGCTTCAGCAAATAGTATTCCTGAAATCAATTCTGCTAAAGCGCAATTAGGGTAGCGTTTTAGAGAAAAATAACCGAAAGAAGAGTATCTAACCCTACTCTATTTATAGCGACTAAACTGCTTGCAAAGTATATTCATTCTTTTAATTAAAGTGTTCTTCTGAAACAATGATCACAATTAAGTCTTGTAGAATGGTATCGAATGCCAATTTGAGCGTAAGTAAGAACCATTATAATTGCAATGTAAGCAACATTTCGTTGGTACTATAAGTTATGGCACAAAAAATCGTCCTTTTTGTGGTATTGTGAATTTACATTTTTGATTGCGCTGATCCAAATACTTCGTTTACGGTAGCAAATAAGTGCATCACAGTGAACTGGTGGAAGGTTATGTCTCGCATGACTAGAAACTTGACGTGTTTTTCACGAGGTATATAACATTGATGATCAAAAAGTGAAAAAAGTACTAAAAAAGTCCAGAATTTTTGTCATTTTAATTACACTTTATATTTGGCTAAGTCCGATAGGGTGCTCAAATCAATTTCAGGGGGAACCCTTAGTGTTTACACAAATATACTTTCTCTTAAACTTACCGCATTGCAACCTCGTGTCCAGAATTATATGTTCAGATATTTAATTTGGGAAACATTATTCTGACCCCTCGAATTATACGTTGCCCCCATTTACAAAAAAAAGACCCATCATTTCTATTTCAAAACTGATGTTACAGTACTCGGTAAAGACTTTCCATCATCGCTTGTAGCCTCTGGTATACGTGCTGGCTTACCGACGACAATGCAAATGCTCACTTGTCTACATACTTATCGACCAAGTTTCTATTGAACGACATGCTAATCAATACCAATATGTAAGACCTCCATGCGCGTTTGTCAAGTAGCAGCATCAATTCCAAGACTAAGGATTGGCAAGCTGGACGTTGACCAACACCTATGCTTCGAGTGACGTTGGGATCACGATTTAAGTTCGGCCACACTTCGTTCGCTGATTCGGAAACGAATGGTCAATGGGGTACAGCATTGGTGACGGAATTTATTCCATATCTTGAAAGTCTAATTGCTGTCATTCCTTCTGCTCCGGGTCGTTTTCTGCACGGCCACTCATCTGGTGCCTAGGCGGCCCTTTGGTTGCAGCTGCAGTTCCCTCACTTCTTCGGTGGTTCCTGGAGTTCCGCTCCTAATCCTCTCGACTTTTCGCGGTTTCAAGTCGTTAATATTTACGAAGCAGAAAAAGTGTGTTGCGATGCTAACGGCAATCCTTACCCTACCAGCCGCAGCAACGGACTCACAACATGCAGCAACCGTGACGAAAATTTGCTAGAACGAGTGTATGGACATGGCAATGGCGGACAATGGGATGATTTCGTAAGTTTGACTGAGTTGCTGTAAGTATGACATTTGCTTTTGTTTCGACGTCCTTGGTTTTGTAGTTTGCTGTGTTTGGTCCGCGAGGAACTGATGGAATGCCCATTCCTCTCTTCGACAAGGTGTCGGTCATACGAACCATGATGTTGTTAAGTATTGGGAGCGATTCAACGTCTGGAAGTTTCTTGAAAAGAACCCAAATTTTCTGCAAACCCAATTGCGTGGAAAAAGGTGCACATGATTTGTGGATTGAGGACACTTACTACCTGAATCTTGCTTGCCGCTCATTGCAAAAGCTTGTTAGAGATAGAAAGAGCAATTCACATGACGGTTCCATTAGTACCTGGGGACCACACGAGCATTCACTCACGATCACATTATATCCAGGTGTACTCTGAGATTGCTGCTGTGTACAACGCCAGCATCTAAGAAGAGTAAACTTGAAGTGACGCATATTTTCCGCGCTTGCTGTACTCTCGAGTCGTACCGTTTTAATGGCAACTTTACCACCACTGAACTGCCCAGCAAAAAAGTTGGCATCACCTCCTGGACCCAGCGATTTGTCCATTTGCACTTGTGCTCAAAGCCATCGCTTGGTTGCGAACACTTGATCGTACGTGGCGAGGGGTCATGGGCATTGTGCGTGGTGTTGAGCTTCATTTTGGTAGATTGTGTAAGCGCCGTAAAATTTGAACAATCTTGCAAAGTACTGTAACATCATTTTAGAAAATAGAAATGCTGTGTCTTTTTTTTTTGTAAATGGGGGTCAACGTATCAATTCGAGGGGGTCGGAATAATGTTTCTCATATAATTAGGGACTATATAAGCTAATTAAATAGTCTGGTCTAGTTTAATACTCCCTTTGTTTCAGTATGTTTGTCCAAAATAAAGCGATTTGGTGTTTTACAATTATTGTTCTTTTGCTCTGGATTAGTTTATAGAGGTACATGACCAACAAGAACCACTCAAAAATATGCTGACGTATAAAGTGATGCAATAATGTGTATACCTTCGTGGAGGTTAAGTATATAAATAAAAATAAAGGGGTAATATTCCTGGATATTATGTAAAAATACCAGCATTAACTGTAACAGGCTAGCTGTTTACAGGCTTACACTGTGAAATCTGCAAGTGAGGAAGCGTGCAATTGGTTACGAACAAATGTAATTTGTTCCTCAATAGTTAAATTAGTATTAAACTTAGAATGGACTATTTAATTAATTAAATAGTCCTCGGATATATATATTATGAATATATTCCAAGACACGTGGCTGCAAGACGGTAAGTTTAAGAGTGAATATATTATGAGTGGTTTAGATTTAATAACTATAATTAAATCTAAAGTAATCACACAAACATGTAATATAAAGCTGATCTAATAATACTCTTATTATTAGATTTCTTCGTAGATTCGATATTTGTCTGAATCTGTTTCTCAGGGTGGATTATAATAAAAGCTGATCTAATAATAGTCTTATTATTAGATCCCCTCTTGGATTCGGTATTTACATCCTAATCGGGTTTTCTTGTGGATTATACTAATTTATAATCCAATATTCACATTTCAGACAGTAGGTCATAAATTGAACTGCGATATTTCAACTTAATATCACTTATGTAATGGTACCCCATTACATCACCCCTCAATCAAGGTGGTTGGCCAATAATAAATAATATTGGCCAATCGAATGGTGACACTTGTTGGTCATAACGATATTTTGTTTACAATCATTAACGACCAGAAGTATTCAATGGTCGAGACACGCGGCGGCGCTGTTTCGGGCGCTGCTGAAATTGCAACTCAAGCATCCAGCTCTGCATCGCATGCTGAGGTGCCAACATCATCGAATGCCGACGCTGTTGATGTAGCGTCGGAGAAGGGGAAGCCGAAAGATCCATTGTCTCTCGTATTAGACGCTGCGGAAGCAGTGTCTAAGAGGGGACGTGAAGATGTCGCTAGCGTGGCATCTAAAACGCTCCCACCTGTCGAATGGCGGGTGGCGAAGAAGGGTTCTTCAGTGTTCGGAGACTCTTCGGACTCCGAAGAAGAGGATGAGGAGGTCACCGTCCTCCGCGAGGGGTCTAGTGAGTGTAAGCTCGCTAGAAGTTCTTCGCCGAGAAGCGAAGGCGAAGTGGATTCTGACGCTGTCGATTATGACAGCGACAATTCCGTCTTACGATGGCAGAAGGAACGGAGAGCTCCTCCTGGACCTCGACACTCGCCTGGTCGAGATGACGACTTCGGGAGGGCAGGTGGCACTCCACTTGCCAAGAAACAACGTGCAGAAGTGGCTTACGCTACTTCTGATTCGTCTTGTCGTACGGAACCACATGTTCCCTACAAAGTGGGGTTTTAGACCCCAGCATGGACATTGATGCCCGACAATGGCGGGCATTGCAAGCGCGATTATCAATACCCGTTGTTTGACATCAACGCACTTGATGATTGTGAAGACATTCGCAAGCGCCACTTCGATAGGAGTGCCGACGATAGACGTCGGTACTTTATCGACCTTTTCTTTCAGGCTCGTTATTATACGAACCGAAAAGGGTCACATAAAAACAGGGACGATAAGGACGCCCTGACCCAGAGTTGAATGCATTTGTTGAGAACTACAACAAAGGTCCCGACGATTATGTGAAGCGAGTTCACGTAAACCGCGAGCGCTGCTTAAAGCACCCACGCTCAGGAAAAATGGAATTTATCCACTTTACCTGCATCAAAGAAGGATTTCCTTGCGGTGTTCCTTCTCATATTACTTGCCCTTGTTGTCCCAAGGGAGCTCCTCGTCTGAGCGAGAAGGAGCTGCGGAGCTGCGGGGGTACCGAGGTTCTCAGTACCCACTATGATTAAGGGTCTGATTGATGCCCTTAATGTATCAGCACCTGGTGCTGATACTCTCCACTCATCAACACCTAGTGTTGATGATCCCCGTGCATCAACACTTAGTGTTGATGCTTCTTACCAGTTTGAGGAGAAGTATCCTTCTCAAACTCCTTCTGGAGCTCTGGGGCGCCTGCCCTCAGAACCTCGATCGGCTTCCAAGAGTCAAACACTTGGAAATACCCCAACCAGCGTACCAAGTACTCGGTACGCTGTCCCTTCTAATAGGAACCGAGCGCTTCGCAATCAAGCGCTCACGAATAAGTAACGCTAATTTTCCTGATTATCATTAAGGGGCGGCGGGGGCTGGTAGTCCCCGTCGTTGTTGCGGAGCATGGTTCACAGCTCCGCAAGCAGGAGAGAGTTGCTCTGGGTTGAGCGGCGATATGTCTCACTCTGTGAATACATATCGTTCCCTTCGTGAAAAGATTCAAGACATTTTGGGCGCTCACGTTGCCCTTCGACAGAAGAATGATCTTCTGCTGGTCAAAATTGACAGTTTGAAGTCGGAGGTTCACACTCTCCATACTTCCAACAATCGGTTGGAAACCAATAACAAGTCACTCTTGGGAGACTTGAAGAAGCACGGCATTCGCCGTGGGGATGCGTCTCGTCCGAAGATGTAGACGAAAGATATGGCTTGTGCCTCCCAACGTAAAACGTTGGGTGAAGGCGCATGGCTGCGGGAATGTCTAATGTATAGGCATTCCCCTTAACACTTTGGACCTTAAATGGTCCAATGAATTTAGGGAGCACCTTCCGTGCACAGAAGTTGCTATTTGCATGTGTAGGCAAATTAGTTGTTGACAACAAAACTAATTCACCTTTTTGAAAGGAATTTGTGTTTTTCCTTTCGTTTTCATTGGCATTTTTTTGCTTCTGCATGTCAAAACAGAAGCAAGTGCATCTTTCACGTAACGTTTCGCTGCTTGGCGCTGTAATATGAATTCATCTACTGCTTTATTATCAGTACATAGACTGTCTTCTTTGTCTGCAGCCATTGCTGCTGACACATATTCTTCGTAGGCAGCTTCTGTA
>MIQA02010829.1:0-17738 GCA_001887855.2 Sclerospora graminicola | reverse complement strand
AATAGCTAACAACACGAGCAGTTTAGTGATTCGAGCTAAGTTATCAACTACCAACACTTAATAATAAAGGCTAGCTACTTTTCCTTCGGCTACTATATCAAAACCTGCCACTCTATACATATGGTATGCTATTTTAAGGCTACACTACTAAATTACTTTATATATAAGTGTAATATGGCACATACGATGATATGTCTAATTTCGAAAAGACTGAGTCATATCGAAATTGACTCGGTATTTTACGATTTTTCAGATTTGGTATATATATGACTTAATCGAATAGGATTTATACACCAAATCATTAAAAATACTGTAATTGACGTATAACCAGGTATATATCAATGTGGCAGTCTTTGATCGATGGTCTATTATATAGTATTAAAGTTGACATATAGAAAAACATGTCAACCTATATAACCTATGTTAATACAGACATAGACATGTTATAGATAGCACAAATGTACAGCAGAATCCACCTCAATAAGAGACTGTTACTTAAGACACGTTCATTTTCATAACCTCTCAACACAGATAATGAGTAGTATTGTAATTTTCAAACTCTGACCTGGCCATCACTCACGCGACATATCACACACTCTACCGTTTTGTGTACTTAAGTTTCCTCGAGTTTCAAATCGACGCCGAGGCACCCATATCTCTGCTCTCAGATATGGACGCTTCCACCCTAATACTTATACGATATTTTTGTAGTTCCAGAACTATGAAGTGATTTCTTCTAACAAAGTCGTCATTAGACTCGTGAAAACATGACCTCTGAAGCTTTCTGTTGCTTTAACGTGGAAATGCAGTGCCGCCTTTATTTTGAGCTTTAGACTAGAATGTTATTTAATTAAAAACTGGTCATGCACCATCGCATCGGGCTGCCCTGTTAGTTTTCACCTCTCATAACAAGCAGGATACCGTGTAAAAAAGGCCGTCGAGAAAATGCCAACTGTGTCGGTCAAAACAATACCATCATCATCCATCTTGGAGAAGCTATTCAAACAGACCGAATCGCCCGAACAGACAGACGAGCTAGTTACTCAAACGACTGAAAACGACCAGGTAACATATCACTTGTATCCTTTGAAACATTCCGCTCTGTTGGCGATCTTCGCTTGCTTCAAGAGCTCACACAAGAGCTCCAAGCTGCCACCTCTATCACCACATCTTGGAAACGATCTCCATGAGAACGAACAGCTTGCTGTCCTCTACTGTCGCGGAGCCACAGCTCTTGTAGCGTTTATAGACTTTGATGCTACTGCTCTAACCCCTGTGGCCACTTTAGTGTCAAAACCATCGTCTGATGCTGTCGACAGCAGAGTCAATCAGATGCCACTACTGGTTGAAGCTGTTCGACAGACATTTGAAGACGCTCAAGCGGCTGCTGCGCTAGCTTCTAACAATGCAGCACTTTGTCAACCTATTTACTTGCAGCCTATTGTTCACGTAGCTTGGGTGAGCTTGCGCACGCTCAGGCATTCGCTACTTTCGCACTAACTGCATTACAGGAAAGCCCTGTCATCACGCGGTTGATCACGCAACTTGATGTAGAAGCTCGAGGTAAAAAAATGACTACTCGGACTCAAAGTTGCAAATGACCACTAACATTTTATCGACATTGATAAGATACGACGGAAGTGGGCCTCAGAAGGAACAAGGCGGCTGAAAAACGTGATAAGCTAAATGGTTTGGTTGCTTTTTAAATGCACGGTCATAATTCTTCCCCTCTCTAAAACGATAACCCGTACTTTATTGAGTGAACTCAAAAAATGATCCAAACATAGGATGTTACTTGTAGAAAATTTGATATTTTTTGTGACATGTCCATTACGGTAGACAGTCTCGTATAAATTTGAGCCATTTTCCATAGTTCACTGAAACGACGCAAATTATAACACTCCTCCGATACCGTCAATGCTGCAAGTTCTGCATAGTTTTCAATGTAGCCTTCATATAACCATATGCAATAAAAAATATCCTTTCCGTCTCTTCAAATCACTTCAAACCAATCTGCCCCCGTGGTTCGTCAATCCTGGGTGCAGCTAAAGTCTTTGTCAATAAATCTGCAATCATATCCACTGTACCAACGTGTTCCGGATACACCCGGCTCTTTTGCACGTAGTCCTTCAAAAACTTGAGTTTAACATCGACGTGTTTCGTACTCGCTGCACTGGCCTCGCTTTGCTATTGTTTAATCAGTCAAGTTATCAATTTTTTGTACGATCGGTGTTTTTGCATTTAAACCGATCTCCTCGAAAAGCTCACGTATTCCCAACACTTTTTTTCGCCTTCTGCTGCCACCACATCTTCTGCTTCCGCCGTGGATAACGCAACCGTCCCTTGTTTCTTGCATTTTCAAGCGGCAATTATTCCATTGACAAAAATCACACTTGCACTTATACTTTTTCTATCTGCTTTGTCAGCAGCGAAATCAGCGTCACTGAATCCAACAATTCGTAACGGTGAGTGATCTCCATCATCGTTATTTAAATGCAGTTTCAAATTCGTGGTACCCTTTAGGTACCGCGCAATTCTCTTAGCCACCTTGTAGTCGGGTAACGTAGGGGCATGAGTACGCCAGCTAGCCCTGTGCACTGCAAATGAAATATCGGGTCTTGTGCACCTGGAGATTCATAACAGGCAACCCACCAACGACTGCAAACTTTTCACACACGGTAAGTTTACATTTGCCTTCGTAGGCAGTAATTCATCGAGACTATTTTTCATTTCCATCTCTGAAATCGGTGTGCGAACTGCATTTGCGTCCTATAGCCCATGCTTGAGTAACATCTCGTCAAACGTTAATTCTTGATCGATATCATAGCCACTTTCCGAGTCCCCTTCCACACGCATACCTAGAAATTTTCCCACATTACCAAGATTTTTCAATTCCAATATCTTTATTTCGTCAAAAAAACTCGATCAGTGTTTCACATGTCGCTGTGACTACCAGGCCATCGACGTACACCCCCACTAGAGTTTTGTTACTTCCACAAATGCGTACACGTGTCAGTCAAACATTGTATGAAACCAAGTTCAACCATAGTCTCACGCAAATGCTCGTACCAGAGCCTTCCAGCTTGATTAAGGCCATATAGGTTTTTTCGTGGCTTCAACATCAGTTATTTCATCGAATTCACTCCAAACGTCTTTAAATTCTCTTCTGAAATTTCCATGCCCTGCGGAATTCGCACGTGTATTTCATATCCACTTTCTGTGCCGGCCTTAGGATAGGCACTGGGTACATCCCCATGTCTAGCAGGCACATTCCAGACAAGCGATGGGTTTAGGATGATTTTCACGTTGTTTAATTCCATAACCGTGGAGAACGTCACCAATTGTCTTCCCCAAGTATCTGTTCGTCGCCGCGTGCAACCAGCCTCACTTTGTAACGTTCCACTGTCCCATCTGGTTTTAATTTGATCTTATAGACACACTTTGTTGGCAATGGCTTCTATCCATCCACCCGTTTCACCAATTTCCATGTTCCCAAATCATCCAGAGCAGGCAATTCTGGTCGCTCGGCTTCTGTACATTTGCCGGATTTGCTGGAGGCATGTGCTTAAATTCTTGGGGTCAGGGAGAGCTGCAAAATTTCCTTTTCTCTCATTCTCCACACTGGTTACCGCAAATGCAAACAACATATTCACTTCAGGCATCCCATTCACATTTTCACTTTGCCCTTGGCCTTCTTTTGGAGTCGACACACATCTCAAATCTCCTTCCAAATCCATGCCCTTTTTCTTGGAAGTCTTGGTTTTTTTCTTCCTTTTTGCCTCCTCGACAGCGGCTGCTTTTGGGGTCTATTTCGCACTTCTGCCTGACTTTTGCGTCTCTGGTTTGGTGTTTCGAGAAGGCGTGTTTTTCTTATTATCATGGGTTGATAACTGTTCAGAAGCACCTTCACTTGTTTCTTCTGCTTGCCCATCGTGATTTCTTTCATCATCATTCGCTTCAGCATGAAGCTTCTTCACAATCATGTCCTTTGATCGTTCATCGAGTGTCTCGATGTTCATCACATATCGAGTGGTCGTCACCATCCGATCCTTCAACAAGAGAGCCTTGTAATTCTTTGTTTGATCGCTTTTCCCCAAAATTCATGTCCGCTCGGCATGGTTTTCAAGTGATTTGTTTTTTTAATCCATCCAAACAATACAGGGTGATCCAAAAACCACAATGTCACCCACACCCACTCGTTTCTTCGTTAATACTTGGATTGGGGAAGCTCTTCCCGGGTTAGCTCTCGTTGGACTGCGGTTGAGTATGTATGTTACATAATCAGCCGCTTCCGTCCAATACATTAATGGTATACCAGAGCTGAATATCATGCACGAACCATGTTAAAAACAATTCGCTTCGTTTTGCCATTTGACGCCTGGGTTTCTGCTTCGATAATTTGTCTCCGAACCCCCGTCCTTTCACTGAAAAAAAACAGGTTCTTAAATTCGCCACCTCCACCGGGGCGCAAAACGTGAATTCTGCAATTATTCACCTTCAAACCACACAAGGAAGTTTTCGAACATTTTTGCCGCCCAAGCTTTTGTGGGGGCGGCGAAAACACGTACATAGTTCGAAAAATGGTCTACAAAGACCACCCAAAAACGGTTTATCGCGTGGGGTTATCGGGCCCTTGAGGTCACTGCAGATAACTCCACCGATACGATCAATTGGTGCGTGCATGCCGGAATCACGTTTGGGTTGCTTTGTCTTGGAGCTTTTCCCTTCGGTGCACGTTAAGCGGATCGGTCGCTTATGGTCGGTCAATATAATTCCCGACCTGTGGCTTTTGACATACGTTCAATTGTATCGTATGCAAGGTGCCCTAAACGGAAATGATACATGCCTCTTTCCAGTGCATCAGATCCAACTTCCTCATTTTGCGCACTCATCACCATATCACGGAAATCATTTCGGAAAACTTTTGGCCTGTTTGCATGTACTTTTGCCACAAAAGTTGTTCCGTAAAGTTCAACACGTGACTTGTTTCCAATTTTGATTTCCATTTCATTTTTATCATCTATGTAACACCCTATTCTTTTCAAGCACCCCAGCGAAATCAAGTTCTTCGCTAACTTGGGGGCGTAATATACTTTACTTAAATAAATCGTTGTACTTGGTTGTTCATCGCTTTTATGCGTAATCATCCAACTTGCGCATCCCACCACCTGGCAGTCTTAGATCGTCACTTCCATTGCACGCCTTGGAATTCTCGAGAAGACTTGGATCCCCAGTTTGGTGACGACTCGCACCACTTTCCAGGATCCAGAGCTCTTCGTTTGGTTCTTCCGAAACTTTGGCGTTTTCACTGAAACCATCCATTGCAGCGAGCACGAAACGGCGTTCGGAGTGTGCATCCGAATGTCCCTTCCCGCCTGTCATATTTTTTTGTTGGTTTGGGTAGTTCCGGTGAATATACCCCTCTTCCCCGCAAACATAACACACCCTTCAATTTTTTCCATCGTTTACCGCATTTGTCGTAATTCTTTGATGTCTTTTATACTTTCGCTCGTCATCCTCGAGATCCTGTGCCCATGCCACTAATTTCTGGGCATGCTGAACGTAGTCTTGACTCATGGGGTTCTACCTCACCATGTGCGTGGCTTTCAAAATTGGCACGGCAACGTTCACAATGTTTTCGGCAATTAATTTGTCTGGCAATTCACTTACACGTGCTGATGCGACCAAGTAGAGGAAATGTTCATCCAAGATCTCCTTGAATCTCTCTCTGCCGTAAACATGGCCGATGCTTGATGGTGCGAAATGTTCATCTTGAATGCATTATTCATCTGTTCCAGCACCGTAATCGACGACGAGGAGCTTGCCTACCATGCACCAATGTTTGTCTGGAAATATCTTAAGGCCATGCCTTCAAGGTTTTCGCACAGCTTCTTTATTTTAAGCCGTTCATTCCACTGGAAACCGGACGTAAATTGCGTCACTTCTAAGGATTCTAGGAATAGGTAAGCCCATTGCTTAAAACCTGCTCCTAGACCCTTGTAGGTCTCCACACACTGAAATTTTGTATTGTAAGCTTGGTCAGCTTCACATCAAACGTCACGACAACTTGCGGCACGTTTCCATTTCAACCAGGCACCCCTTCCGCTTGTGCCGGTTCTACGGGGATGCCTGCTTGTTTCATCGCAAAATTCCCGGGCACACCTTGGCCAATACCTTCGTCGCGGTTTAGATCTTCCAAAGTCAAGCGACCACCAAAAGGCCCGTGATTTCTCAGGCTCACCCTAAATTCATTGGAAGAATGCGATTGACCTAGCTCTCTCATGCGAGCTTGCTCGTTCTCCATTTTTCGAGCCGCTTGTCAACTTTGTGCATGAATTCCGTAATTTTTCATAGCTTCCGCCGATTTTCATCCCCGCTTGCCACAACCGCCGTAAAATACGCATGCGATTCAATCTTTTCAATCAAGCAAAAACACCACAAACAATTTCCCTTCTGATTAGGGGACTTTAACTCACTGCTATTAACTTAATGCAGTGCAAAATCGGAACTTAAGAGACCCGTCAAACTTGGGCTCACAACCTGTTGAAATAATCCATGTAATTCCACTGAGATAGTGCGCAGGAAAACACAGCCAAAACGTAACGGAAAGAATCGGACCTGTTAGAACCCGTGACTCCAATCTCCACACATACGCGTAAACAATCGAAACAAAAACTAGTAAAACTATACGTAAGTAGTGAGCCGGTTAGTGCCCACTTGGTAACGATAAGAAAGTTTAGTCACTTGTAAAAGCTCCGCCGGTCGTCTGTTAGTACGACGGCGCTGACTTGTAGCTTAGTTGTGTTTTTTTTTGTAAAAGTAAAAGTATTGTCGACTTTAAGTTATTTGCCTGTCCGAAATCGGCTTTTTACGAGGGTATGAAAAGGACCTTGTTGAGGGTTACCCGAAATGTGAAATCGGGTACACGGATCGGGTTACCCTTTATAAAAGCTTTTAAAATTCTTTATCTGTTGACAAACCATTCCGGCATAAATGGGAATCTACCCAGTTAGATAGCAGGATATAACTAATGTTACGACACCGAGAACATTTCTCGCTAACTCTGACGGCATTTAAAAAGATTTTCCTTGAATCCTTAGCTCTACGAAATTTTCTTACAACTAAATTTACAGACGCTAAGCGAAAGTATTCTGTAGTACATGTAAAGCACAGATGCTTTAAGAGTTTTAAAAGAAAAAAGCTCTGGTGACAAAAACACTGTTACATCGGCAATTGATACCGTTAAAGCGGCAATTTGGCGACAGTTTTTGATAGTTATATTTCAATCGCTTGTTGCGAGCAAAGAGGAGATTGTGAGTTGTCAATTGTGCTTCGTAAACTAAAGCACAATAAATCCACTATGATCTGCACCGAGTATGTATATTAAATCTATCAAACCCTCGTGCTAGCAAAAGCATATTCACCGCAATCAGCCACGTATTTCATGATATAGGTCTCGAGCATGACGGCCACTTCGTTCGCATCAATCTCGCCACTACAATCCATATCAGCAACTCGAATCGCTTCTTTCACTTGCATGAAAATAGTCGTTTGGCCCAAATCCGAGTACAGAAACGACTTACCAAATAGCATTTGTGACGTATTGAAAGTGTCAAAACTCACGTACATGGATACCGAGACCCAAATGAACAGCAGTACGTTCGATAAAAACACCATACTTATGAAATTAAATTGACGGAACGATACTTCCAGCTACGACTACACCCACACGATTCACAGTGACGCTAATAGAGCCTCCAATGTGGTTCCCCATCACATAAGCTACATATGAGGGTGTCGTGGAACTGATGTCGTAAATGTACATCGCCATAAATATATCCATAATGTTATAGTGTCTTGGTACTCCATTAGAGCGCTACAGAACGAGTTAACTGAGAAAAGAAACGAGTTGAGCGGTACATTTCTTCCACGTATTTCATTTTAATCTCTTGCAACCGAATTCGCGACTCTCGATAAGGACAAAGGGTTGATTCCATTTGTAGTTGCAATTATGCATTAATCTGTAGAATCAGTGCTGATACAAGTATTTCAAACACCAGCAATGATACTAAACACGAGTGAATGTTTCAAGCAAAGGTGTGATGTAGAAAAGCACTACTACGTACGTCTCGAAGCAGCGTGAATTTCTTTCGAAATGTCGTGGAGGAGGTCGCCAGATCGCATTTGAATTATGTAAATCTCACGCTAAAGAATTTGCATATACTTGAAGTGCAGCACGTCGTATTGTTCGAGTTGAATGGCGTTGTTTAAGGATTGTAAATCGGCAAGTAAAGGGCGAATAAGCCACACATAGCATCTGGACATGGAATTATTGAAAAACAAATAAAAACAAAAAAAACTGCACCCACCACACCTTCTCCAATAGCATAATCATTCGACGATGTCGTGCTGTCTCGACATTGAATTTGCGCTTCAGCTTAAGTTTAAAAAAGTTCATATGCTCCACGTTCTTGATCTTAAAACAATAGGAACCCACCATCACATTCAACAGATCCAGCACATCTCCTGACGCTTTGGTAACTTCCTCACGTAGGTTCATGGTCGCATTAATCACAAAAACCAAGAATCGGCACGACATAATAACACAAATATTCCTAAAAGACTATCAACATGACGTACGTAGGGAATAAACATGATAAGCACCGAAAAGAGCGATCCGACGAAACCCACAAGGAAATACATGTCCAGATTATCCAGGATAGTACTCTTTTCAAAATAGGAGTCACCCCTAGTTTGGAAGAGTCGAGCGGACTGGTAGGATTATCAATAGGTAGCATTTTTATGAGTCACAAAAATGTTTGCAGATAAAAGTGATTTTTATATGATGTTACGTACTGAAGAAAAGATTGTTGGCCAGAGCAAACTTTTTGGTGTTGATTTCCAGTGGCAATAGCAAAACCACGACATGAACGAGATGAGCCACGGAAGAACTGCGCAATAGTTGTGCAAATTGACATAATATGGCGATTCTCCAAAAGATACTTTTTTCGACATTAGAGGATAGCCATCGTATGATCCATCGAAATTGTGTACATCAAGGAAACCGAACAGAAGAAAGTTGTAGGCTAGAGCCAAACCAACAACGTAAAAGGCTTGACAGACTTGATTTAGTGCCACACCACTATCCCAACCCGTTGATTCCTTCCTTGATCGCGTGTGTCATACACCCTAAAGAAGCAACGGATAATAGTAAAAAGGAAATCAAGATACTGACATAGCAAACGTGGCGTACATGAGGTATTGTGGTTGACAAGGACGAAAAGACAGCGGGTTGCCGCGAACAACCATCTGACCACGCATACGCTGGCACACCGTATACCCCAATCCATGGTGAGTAACAGCACCGCCATCCACTGGTAGTAGCCCTATTTTTAATCCAAACGCCAGCAAACGATTGAAAAGTCGTATTAACTGAGAAAAATGTACCTTAGGCTGCAGACTCGGATTTACCACCAACGCATACATTATGGCAGCATTACTAATACCAAAGAGCGCTTCCGGTGAGTATCGCCGAGTTGATGAGTCACCTACCGACGGCATGTGTCGGCAGACGACATCAAGCATGCGTACAAAATACACAATAAAATCGTTCTCCGCCTCGAAGGTAAGTCCAAGAGCAAAGCCAAGGCAGAAACTGCTCCTGCAAACGCCAAATTCACAGTATCGTTTTGTCCACCTCGAGCAGCTCTTGTCGCGAGTTCCGCAACTCGGAAGATGACCACTAAACTTCCGAAAAACACTTCAAATTGTAGTTTTTCCCTCCTTAACAAAAGCCTTGTCGCGTCAGCATACCCGTACACTAAACTGAGAGATAAAAAACATTGCTATTCTGCTTCCTGTCGTTTTGAAAACTATTTGTCGCAGAATACCAGTCAAAGAATCGGCATTCGTCGTGGAAATCTGCATTTCTCAATTTGTAAGGCCCACCTTATAAGCTTAATAAATCGGGGGTTACGGACCTTATCCAGGGTTACATGACGTATTTATTTTTTTAATAAGGTTCACAAATATAAATAAGCCTCTTAATCTGGCAGATTTACTATTCTTTTAGCCAAACTGGACGAATTTCGCAAAAAAATATATTATATAGTATTAAAAGTTGACACATATAAAAAACTTTGACCTATATAAACTATGTTAATATGCATCTTGACAGTCTCGTATAAGTTTAAGCTATTTCCATAGTTCACTGAAGCGACGCAAATTCCAACGGGACGCCCTTGGAGACTCAAAGGAACTAGATGAGGAAGTACCCAAACGCATCCACAGTAGTGAATTTATTGTATCGTTCAACTTTCATATGTGATTTGTTTATTTTTGATTGCAAAGCTTATTGTTATAACGTAATTCAGCAATTTATCACCGACACCAGATTATGACCGGTGATAAGCCGACTATCCAATTAGGAGTCATGATTTCAGATAACTGTTGAATGATTGGTCAGATTTTTTCTGCAGCCGTCAATATTCCAATTCCAAATTATGTGTGTACCTGAGCATTCTCGTTTTTTGCAGCTCAAAAAATCGACATAATCTCGATAAGTACGATGACCTCAATTGTGATTGGATAAGGACATCGCTGTCGCATAAGACGGCTGGTTAAAAGGGATGAAAACAGCGGGTCAAAATGTGCTGTTGGTGGGTGATCAAATACCTAAGGTACACCCGGCCATAAACTGCTGAAATACGTTTTTTCTATTTCATCCACTTTGGTATAGCTATTTAAAAAACATCAGTACATCTCTATGTCGATAATACAACTAACCAATTTACAGTACGTTATCCTTGTGACAGTGTGCCACTATCACGGGTTTTTACCTTATTGTTGTTGTGGTTGTATCTGAATGAAATAAAACATCCGCCAATCATCATTGATTCTCAATTATGACGACCAATCAGCCGGCCAACATTACAAATGAATTTAAGAAAAGGCCTGATATTATGCAAACAAAATACTCAGTTGGATTTTGCTTGCGATTTTGAGCGACGGATATCATATCGGAAATGACACTCAAATCCGGTGCGTTGAGGAAATTTGCTTCCTCTAACAGAGAAATATCTGGTCTTCATTCGATTCATCTTTTTGTATTGGAAAGCTGTCATTTCCTGGTCAAACGGGAAAATTGTCACGGAAAGCACTCACGCTCAGATAAAATTGAGTTTATCCATTTTACTTGCATTAGAGAAGGACTCTCTTGCGGAGTTCCTTCTACAATCAAATGCCCGTGCTGTCCCACGGGAGCTCCTCGTCTTACTGATAAGGATCTACGAGGGTACCGAGGTTTCTCAGTACCCGCTAGTGTCAAGAGCCTCATTGATTCCAGAGGTGTGTTTCAACAAGTAACCTACAGAAATGACATCGGATATTATTCGGTGAAACTTAGGGCGTTCTTACAAAATGTCCCGGGGTCCCGGGACGAAATAATTGAGAACGATTGGCTCAACCAACTGCGCTTAGGTTGCATCGGGACGGCATTGTCCCGCCATTTGGTTTATTCCAGTGCCATTTTGGGACGTTGAGACTAGAACGGCCTCAGCCCATCACAAGAGAGAGAAATTACAAGTCTGTCACCTACAATTATGGATAAGTTTGCTTCTACTCTTATGCCTTAAACTTTATTCTTTCTTAAAAGACTGCGCTATCTCCCGTAATGACAGTTATTGCCGTTTCTTGTAAAAAAATGGATGCTTCTCTTACAGTAATGCTATCATTTCACGTCAAATGTTGTCGTTATGTAGTAGTACACATTGAAGACAAAAAACGGGATATATCCTTGTCCGGAGATTGATTCTTATTTTCGGGATATGGGACCGTCCCGGGACATTTTGTAAAGAACGCCCCTTATCTCTGAAACCCTGCTTGCCAAGTTGCAGTCGCTAACCCAAACAACCTGCGGGTAACCCGCACCAGTTGAAGCCCTAAGCACAGCAGTTATTACATTCGTGTCCCAAAATCAACAGTCGACAGATAATTACGCAGATAGGTAGTTTGATATAGTCGCTACTCCTTCCACCGTAATTAGTCTGTGCCAGACTAATTTTGAACCTGAGTTTTTTAGCTGTGCTACCCTTAATAATAGTCTGTGCCAGACTATTAATGAACACAGACTAATTAAGGGATGTTCGGAAACAGTCTGTGCCAGACTAATTTATAAGTTGGTAATTAGTCTAAGTGTCACACACACCCTTACCATAACGTGAGTACAGCGTACCGTAAAACCCGTTGTGTCACACACGACTCCCTAAATAATCAACGGACAAGAATACTAACAGTAAATATGGAAATAAAGATACTGAGCCAGTATCCGGTAGAGGAGTTAGCCGCCATTACTAGACGTTTTAAAAAAACTTCTTGCTCCTGAATTTTGCTGGTCTAACGAAAACTGATCGAATAGATATGGAGTAAAACAAAGCGCTTTTTTAATCCTAAATTACTAGGGATTTTGGGTACAGCTAGATCAAATTGAATAGCAAAATTATCATACTTCGAAGTATTCTCGTCAATTATAAAGCAATAATGCAGCAAGATAGTTTCTAATTGAGTTAGGATTTTATTAGAAGTGCTTTTGAGGCAAGTTTTAGTTTAAAAATTGATCTTAGGTGTTATTCTATTCTATAAGAAAAAATAATTAAAAAAATGAATCATTATATGCTCCTTATTTCGTTGACAATAGGTAGCTAGCTGGCTGGTATCCAAGCAATCCAGCAACCCGAGGGCCACCAACATGAATAAGCAGTCTGGACTTTTCCATCTTGACATTTAAAAAGTGAAGTCGGATGAACTAGTCATGTTCTACCTATAGTTTAAGCAATTGCGCCCGCGCGATCTAAAATATCAAAAAATAGCGAATACGGACCTTTTTAAAAAATTGATGATATGCTGCCAAGTAGTAATAACTTCTGTAACGCCGAGTCATCTTTTGACCAGGCTAGTCACAGCTCTAAATAAAACCTAAAACTATATTGGTACGATTTTATTACCCGAGTTATCAAAGATTTATAATAAACAAGTTCAAAAAGTGTTCAAAAATATAATGGTTAATTTTTCTCGACCTGTATCAACAATTTTACGATATCTCTACCTCAGCAAGAGCGTCTCCAAAACCATTGATATCAGCGGGATCGATTTGCAGGATGCCCCCGCCCTCTGTGTAGCTGCTCTACTTTTGACATCATTCTTTATGGTACGTTGTACCTAATATATGATACAGGGGGCCAACTGTGCCAGACTAATTAGGAAGTTTTGAGAACTCACTAATTTTTCTTCACCTAAATTAGTTGTTGTTAAATCGCAGTCTATTTAGCCTCTTAACTATTAGCTACAATAAAATGCCTTAGAGCAGTTTGTAAACCCATCTCTGATCGCCTATCTCCCTGCGTGAGGGAATGTAGTCTCTTGCGCTGACAATTGACTGGTCACGTAACCCTTCCTGGAAACATTCCAAACAAACTTGTAGTTTAATCCCTCGCAATCTCGACCCAGGGTGTTGCTGTTCATACACCGCTACAGCTACTATCTGTGCGATGGTTTTATTCCACACGGTGTGAAATTGTTCATACTTCGACTTGTGAACTCCTTGGTGAACTGTCTCATTCCGTAACTGCCACATCCACGTCATACCAATCGAGCAAAAAGTCCACCAAAGACGTTTGAGTCCCACGCTACAAGCCTCCGCTTGTTTTCCACATCTGTACCGTAATCTTTCCATCATCGTTTCCGAAATTATTGACGCTTCTCGTGTTGCGAAATGACGTTGTGCTTGCAGAACCTCATGTTCTGTCATCCACCAGCCGTTCCAGCTACTTAGAAGTCGAAGCCAAAATGTTTTGGCCAGACTGCACCCCCACACATTATGTGTGACCCCTTTCCCGGGTGCGCCACATTGACGATCCACGGCGCACCCTCCTTGTTGATTATATCCATCATAGTAAATTTGAGCTGGAACGTGACCGCTCTATACATGCACCAGAGTTGATAAATCCGACAGTAAGTTACCGTGCTGCCACAATGCCGCTGGTACTTGATGTATATGCTTATTCCATTCTGCTTGCTGTGTTTTCTCTTTCCATCTTTGCTCAATTGTCGTTAAGCCTCTCGATAGCAATATGTAATAAACTCTACGAAAGGAACGCCTCATCCATTGTTTAATGTTCGCAAAGGATATGCCTTCCTTCACCCACCATGGGAAGCCATGGATGATTGGATGTGCTGCGAATACCAAGCCCCGTAATTCATCCTCTTCCCTTGCTTGTTCTCTCCTGCTTGCTTCATAGTCCACGGAATTCGTCAAATCGCAATCCCAGTAAATCCCATCACTGCGTTGAAGGAGAACCAATTCATTTTTCGTTATTTTGCAGACCCCCAGTATTCGTCGACTTGCATTCAAAGTCCACTCAACGTTAGTCCATATATCCGGTGTCCACAGTGATCGCAAAGGTCCTAAATACCCAATCACTTCCCTTCACCTAAATTAGTCTGTGCCAGACTAATTTTCCGAACACAGACTATTTTTGCACACAGACTAATTACGGTGGGAGGGCCAATGATTGCAAAAAGGTGGATGATTTTTCTATGCAGTATGATCTGCCAATTCGACAATTCTAGAACAGAGGTTTTATTAAACCTCTGCAATGAGAGAGCAGAAAATTTTACGACCACGATGGACCTTGTTCTGCTGAGACCTTCTGAGACTCGTCCATCATAATGCTGGCGGCAATCTCTTCTCCATAATGCATATTTCGCTTGATCGAATCAATTACGAAATTCATGAGCGCCCCTACAGTGAAGTCATTATCTGAATTATCATCGTCGAAGATCGGCTTCAGTTCCATGGACATTGCAATTGTCGACCATTTACCCTCTGACGATCCGTCTTGTGTGGACGCTTTCGCAATCACAATCGACCCGTTTTCAGCAAAGCGAATGCCATTCACTGGGGCAGCTGAGAAATTGATAGGCTTCGCTAGGCCCTTTATCAATATCACCACACGATCTTTTCGCTCACGGCACGCCAACACGCCCTCGTAGCGGTAGTCCAAGCTGCCAATATCACTTTGAATTTTGAGGCCATATGTTCTGGCGATGGTGAACTCGGATGAGGTCTCGTGCTTTTTAAACAAGGTAAAACAGAAAATGTAAGAGTTTTATCAACAAGCAGCCTACTACACGTTGCACTTCTTACCTCTTGATAAAAATATGCTTGTCTCTTTGTTGTTTCGCAAGAAGCGAAACGCCACATTCCTCTTGCCGCCACTTTTTGAGGGAAAGGTACGTGCCTGAAGCCCGTCAGTTGCAGTGTAATAACATTGTCCAACCTTGACACGATCCTAACGTCAATATTTTCGGTTTCGATCGCTGAGTATTTCTTCACGTCGTATTTTGAATCAGCTTCATCGAACCCGACATCAAGTTCTGAGAAAAGCCGGGCGTACACAGCGTTCTCATCGCAACTCGTAGGCATGCTTGGCATATTTATTCGTAAAGGGTGGGGCGCTCTTGGTGCCATCTGTTAACAGTTTTTGGTAAAAAAACGAATTAAATGTCTCAAAAATACGAGTATGCATGACACCACAAACACTCACATCTTCCACGGGCTGCTCCGTCAATATTTTTTCGAGGGACTTGCACAGTTTAATTTGCCCTTCAAGCGTCAATTTAAGCTTCCGATTTTCCTGCTCAGCGCGTTCTCTATCTTTGTACTGTCTGTTAGCTATACTCTTCCAGACAGATGTCAGTGACATCGACCTCTCGGAATCCAGTGTCCCATTAACAGCCACGACCGTCGAGCCACTTTTAAGCGCTAGCTTATTCCTTATCTTTTTCAAGCTGCTTTCCATCTCCTGCACCTTAAGCCGCAAATACAGTAATTCTTCTCTCTGTCTACGGATCCTCTTCTTTACTGGCTTCTTCACCTCCACTGGTAGCCCTTCCGCTTCAGCAGCAGCTGCCGCCATGGCCGCGCTGGCAGCCGCGAAGTCCTTTGCTGTCCTCAACGGTGATGAATCTTTCGCCTCCTTTACTGTTTTTGTTGTTTCGGCTCGATGCCCAAATGAAGGTGTCCTATTAGCACTTGCTTGAGCTACGCCGTCAGAGACCTTTTCTTCAACCATAAGACGGGTGAACTCTCCAATAGACTGAGGCGATGACGGTTGTAAAGGCTTTAACAAGTCTGATATCTGCGTGATGAGTCCAAACGAAGGGTCTGAATTAATGTTATCGCCTGTCGGTACGTTAGCAAGAAACGATTCCAGCTCAAATTCAGCCGTTGTCATTTCTGTATTCTGACCGGTGTCGTCAGTGTCGGTGAACGCCAGTGTCACCTCTTGCGATGATTTAAGCCAGTTGTTGCTGTTCAACATGGAATGCTTGTGGAGGGCAAAACTGAACTGACAGGTTTCGTCCGCAGCAACATGTGATTACGCACAGTTTAGGGCTTAGGGGAATGGAATGAATGACATTACGGGAGAAACTATACCGAAATGGCATTTTGCTGATTGCTATTAGGGAATATTCCACAAGATGACTCAAATAAAAATTCTTTATCAAAAGATGACTCAATTGTTTTTAAATGGCGGATATACATAATGACAACTATTACGGTACTACTTTGGAGCACTTTTTTGGGAGATTCACGGTACTTTGTTATATTTAAGTAAAGTTGGGTGAAATGTATTCGGACCATAACCGACTTTATTTCGAGGTAACTATAGTGTAGGTTTTAAAACTACTTGCACATTGTCTCGTGAGTCTCGACACTTCGCATGCATATTGATTAGGTAGATACTTAATCACTTCTTTATACACTTTTTATTAACTAAGTCACTGTGTTCAATCTACGCGACAACGTCTAACTTGGTAGCTACGTAATAAGTGCAAGTTCATTCAAGATTATCGCAAAATTATCGACTATGACTTGACTTAAGCTTAAGTTCCTACTGCAACATGGAAAATGATACTTTTGAACACTATCAAATATGGACTGTATACCAGGCGGTGACTTCACAATCCAATGTATTTTACGACGGATACATATCGGGAGGTGTGCTATTGACCCAGAGTGCACATCTCCCGGGGAAGGGCTTACTACTGGTGCCGACGAGCAAAAAGCTTATTGGGTTCAACTATTAAGTCACTGGTTTGGTTGGCGGATTTCGCATCGAGAGGTGGATAAATTTCAAAAATGCTGCATCACACGATTCCACCACCTACATCAAAACTGTTATTGAGGAGACTACAGCGGCGGTGTGGGGACCAAACTGTGGAGAGTGCAGACAGCTTTAGCACGATCTGATATTCTCGGTGGGATATACTTGGTTATGGCAATTTAGGAACGAGAGCGTACATAAACACATTCGGAGATCGAGTATCGAACATAGAGCGTTCATTTGGAAGAAGTCCATTGCACAAATTCAGGCAGTCGTAGAATATGAGGTGCGGAGTAGTGAAACACGCACAAAAAGGATTCAACTACAGCTTCGTCTAGAGATTTTTCGCCGACAGATCCGGGATTACAGCATTGATCAGCAGATAACTGATTGGTTTTTTTTAGAGGACTACGCCGCTAGATCAGAAAGGATCTTGCACATTGTTCTAGGAAAATTATAGTGATTTAGACTAAATACAGCTTTTCTCGGGCAAAACCGGACTTTCTTGGCAGCAACCCAGGATTATGGGATTTATGGTCGCAAACAAAACAGGATTTTCTCGCTAGCAAAATA
>MIQA02010828.1:0-14436 GCA_001887855.2 Sclerospora graminicola | reverse complement strand
CACTGGCCTCAGGGCCGTCTTCCTCCTGCTCATCCGACACATACCAGCCGTCCATGGTGTCAATGTCCATCGCAGTGTCCTCATCGCGGCTCTCTTCCTCCATAGCCAGCCTTGCATACTCTGCGCGGGCGTAACGGTCCCAGTCACTACGCGAAGAAACAGCAGCAGTTTCAGTAAGCAGCCATACACATCATAATATTCACGACGACGCAGATCGTACGTTAGCTCGGGTTCGGCAATTTGCTGACGCAAAAGAAACGGGTCTCGTTGTTCGAACTCAATAAACTTGCTGAGATTAAACAACACATTGAAGAGCACACCCGATACGCGGATCTTGTCTGGACGAATAAAGTCTTTGTGATAAAATTCGCCTTCTTTTTCGGGATGTAACAGGTCCGACATTTGGCATAGTATATCCTCAAAGGGCACCACTTCATGGCCAAGACACTCCATGCGGTGTATCTGGTGGCGATAAAAGATGCGCATCTCATCGGCACGCAACACACCATCCTCGTTCGTGTCAATAAGCTCGAACCAATACCTAATACTGACAGGATTTGCCTTGTCTTCCTCTGACAGCATAAAGTCTAGCATGAACAAAGGTGACGTCAGTACGACCAAGTTCAAGGGATTAAAATGGTCCAGTCACTAACAAATGAAGTCTTCGTAGCTCATTTTCTTTTTTTCCTCCGCGGTCAGCGTCTGAACACGAGCGAAAGGACGTCGACCGCGTTCAAAAATACGGTCCACAATGATACGTGTGAGGGCGTGGCCGCCATAGCGTACGAGGTCGTCGGGGTTAAGAAGAAAGTCGTGGTCGGTGTCGAGCTCCCAAAATTTGCAATATAGCACGTAAAAGTGCTCGTATGAAAAGTATGGATTCACCTGTATTGGAATGCAACTGAGTTATAAGTACCAACGATTGTTTTCAACAGTACCGAGATATTCGCGTACCTTATTAATGTCTTCTTCTTCGTCCACTGTGTTGAATGCACTGATAAGATTGCTGCGTCGTAGTTTTCGCAGGGTAATCCGGCCGCTGCTATCTCTATCCACGGAGTAGAATATCCGTACGACGACCGTTAGGGCTGTGCCAAACAACAACACACGTATAGCATCAAGCCATGCCATATCTAATTTGACAAATGGTGGCACTTAGCTTACCGTATTTCTCTTGAAATTCGGGAGTACCCCCGAGGAACTCAAGACCGGGATGGTACTTCAGCAGTTCTATTGACAAAGTAAATCAGTCAGAAAAGATAAACTTTAACTAATTGCCGTGTTTAGCCAAACCATGTAAAAACGGAGCAAAGTCATCTCGCTCAATAAAGTCGTTCTTCGGTTGCTTCACCTGTCAACATACACCATCAGCATCCCCCATCCCGCAACTAGCAAATAGTGCACGACAACGTACTACTCTAAAAAAACGCTCCACACTATCACACGGAGCCATCTCGCGCATCCAGTAATTTAAAAACATGTCTTTTGTTATCCGCTGGGATGCCGCCCTGCTATCAGTGTTTGTTGGACTAGACGCACTCGTTCGTGCAGGACTCGAAGGCGACTTTGACATATTTGCTTCTGCTTCTTTACTTGTCGCAAGAATGCGCCGAAAAAAAGGTGCGTTGAAAAATGAAGGAAAACCACACAGGTCCTTTGTAATGGCGACAAAATCTTCAACCTTCATACCCTCCGGAAATTCACGAAAGCGGGCTTCGATCTCCAATACCTTGCGTGTCATCGCGTCTGTGGATAGACCACGTAAGCGACCACGCTGGCCTTCACCTGGAACGTAAAATTTAGGGATCTGAACCTGCTTTGGGATTTCATCAGCCATGGAGTGCTCAGATTTGTCTACTGTCGACTCGTGATTTTCAAGAGTCTCTTTTAGTGTCTGTTGCTCCTGATCTTCTTCCATAGTTTCATCCACATCGGTAATTAATGCTGCTGATGTCTCTTGTTCAAGTTTCTCTTCTGTGGCATTTTCTCCTTCATTTTTCTCACTAGAACTTTCATTCTCTCCGGTTATCATATCCACATCATCTGACAGCGGTGCTTCACTCTTCGCCAATGCTTCAGGCTTCAATGAAGCGGAAACGTTATGGAGCTCCTCTCCAAAAAGACTGACCATGTGTTGGTGATGTTTGCGTGCGCTGGGACTTCCGCCTGAGCCGGGACTAAGCAGTCCAAATTGCTGATAATTGGGTGGGCGCTTGGGACTTCGTGTGGACGAGTCCATTCCATTTCCTATAGTGCTGGTTGAAGCGAGGAGAGCGTCCAAATTAAGCTCCTTGCCTTGCCGCAGGTCCGCTACCATGTTCTGAATCATCTCCTTCGTACCATCAACGTTAAGCCACTGGCGAAAAAGCTCCTCCATCTTCATGCGCCCTGCAGGACACAAGTGCGCACTTTCAATTTCAGATAGCCGAAGAGACTCGGGACCTGTACCGCTAGAGCTAGTAGGTGACACCATGGCAGCGTCCGAGACTTCCACTTCGACGGTCATGTGTGAACCGTACGCGACAATACACGTAACGAATCGATACGACGCGAGAAAATAGATAAACAGACCGTCAAGTGGCGAATTGGATTGGACGGGAAAGAGCTGGTGGCCGAGAAAACACAGTGTGGGCGAGGGCTCAGATTTCTTCTTCGTGTCTGATAGTTCTATTCCAACTCTTCCAGATGCGTGGACCACATTGAGGATTTATTTAAAAGTCAGTAATTCTGACAGGTTTCTATTCATTCGACTGGTGCAAAACGATGTGGAAACCTGGGAGCAACCGCCCAGAAAATAAGGCACCAAAGTCCAAGACATCCAAGGCAAGCACCGACAACAATGATACCTCTACCAAAGAAGACAACGTGCTCGAAAGTAATACGAAGAAGACGCCGGCCAAGTTCGTACTGTCGCAGAAGACATTGGCCATGAAGGTGCGACCTAGTACAATTGCAGATTTCAGCTGCAATTGCTGATTGTTTTATGTCTTAAACAGTTTATGCAACGCAAGAAAGCGACGGTGACGCAACGTGTAGCTGCCATGAAAGAGCAGCAGAAGCAGGATACATGGGAAACTATGCCCGAGCATAACGAGCTGGCTGATGACGGCTTTAAAATTATCTGCATGCGCGACGTGTCTGATCCGTCACCTACCACTGATTTTCGGTCGTCGATCTTTTGGTAGCTTCAACAAAGGCGTCGAGGATGAATATAAGGAGGCGTCTAGAGCGCTACGCTTTGCGGCGTCTGAGGAAACAGAACTTCGTGAGGAGATCTCGGCTGAGGAGATGACATCTCGCATGCTCAAATATACGGGTCTGGGTTTTCGCAGCGGCAATAGCAACAGAGACAAACGTCCTAATCGCAAACGTCAGCGGAAATAAGCTTTGATTTCCTCAGATCAATAAGTTATATGTCCATAGACTGCTGTAATTTGTTCATGGCTTGGCTGCAAATACTTCAATCGCCGTCACTTGCATCTTCGTCACTAAAATAACTGTCCGACTTTTGCTTAGGCCGACGACGTGCTGACAGAGCAGCGGATGCTGTGGACGACGGAGGTGTAGTTGCCCATGATAAAGCCAACGTAGACGAACGTAGTGCCGATGGATACGCCAACAACGAGATGGAAAAGTCTTCGTCATCGGAGTCCTTAGGTGGCGCCCTGAAAGTAAACACCCGTTCATAAATCCATCAGATTGCCTCATGCTGTGAACACCTTTTTAACGATAGAGATGAATATTTCGTAATATCAAAACGTACAGCATGTTGACAACGCCTTGGTCATTAAAATAGTGGATGCGTTCGTGTGGGTCAATTTTCTTCTTCTTCTTCTTAAGGTTCCTCCTGCTACTTTTGTTTCCGATCGCCGAAGGTCGTTCTCGAGTGCCTAGCACGTTCTGTGGACACTCGTATGACATGTGGCCCAGCTCGCCGCACTCGAAGCAGCGGTCGGACGAGGTGTACTTGCGCTTTTTTACAAACTCCTGAGAGCGACCATTGTCACGACTCAAGGATACAGCTAATTTCATACCATCTAACGCCATCTTATCCATCTTAGCTACAGCCTCGGCGCAATCCTCAGCTCGAGCAAACTGCACGAAAGCCACACCTCGACTACGCCGCGTTTTCTTGTCCCGAAGCACCAGCACGCGCGCCAGCTTACCAAATGGTGCAAACAGCTGTGCCACATCGTTGTTCGTGTAGGCATACGGCAGCATGGCGACGTAGGCTGTGCACCTCGATATGGGCGCTCCAGCTGCTGTTTCGGTCATTGACTCGCACTTTCAGGCGATAGAAGAAAATGACATAAAAAGGCAAACATTCGTTAATACGACACACTCCGTATGGAATCGGACCACTCGGACATGGAGAAGACTCTTCATTAATCAGCGGATGTACGATAGCCTGATGGTACCCATGAGCTGGCTGAGGTTCTCAAATTGGCGAACTTTCCCGTGTACACGCCGCGCAAGGACAAACCACACGCTCTCGATGACGTTGAGATCCGGTCTTTTTGAAGGCCAATCGAAGCGATTCTCGTCGGCGGCGTGAACAAAAGTGTGGAAGTTGGCTTTTTTGGATGGAGTTATCTAGGAAAGGAAACAGCGCCGAGTAAAACGTGTTCGATTATCTGTAAGTTTTAGCAGCAAAAATTCACAAGCTCCGTTTTGCCGTAGCCCAAATTACCAGACGGACGAAGCGCCAATAGTGATGGAAGCCATCAGGTCGTGGTGTTGATGTTGGTCGGGGAAGATGATATACCAAGCCCGGTACAAACACGAACAAGTAAACAGGATACACCAGCGACCGTCCAAAAATTCTCCAATTAGGAGTACGGAGACATGGACGAGTGCACAGTATTTGATGATTTTGGCGTGGCTAGTGACAGAAAAACGAAATGGGAATATAGTCGGATGAATCCTTTGGACCGGTCGAATAGCAATGAGATGGAGCTCGATTAAAGGGGAATGACCGGAACACCCAGGTCTATTTTCCATAATGGGTAGCCTTCGCACGCGTGGAAGCCAACAGATTATTACATCCCTCAAATTGCTTTGATAGGGAATAATGTTGGCTTCAGACGATGGAAAAAGATAAGCGTAATGGCACCAAACCAATACCAGGACAGTGATTTGAGGGTGGGAATGCATGATGAAATAGAAAGCAGGTTTGAGAATGGTTACCAGTATTTGCTTTACTTTTTCCGGTGGTACGCCCTCCTTGCTCGATTTTGCAGTTGGTGGCTAATAGCCACTTGTGCTATGGTTGTTGTATTTTTCTATCAGTTTTTGCTCTTAGCTATCGCTTGCGACCCTGTATCGGAGGGGGATACAGAATTAAAAAAGCTGGCAATTTATCGCTATGAATTGTTTTTGTGCTTTCTTCACTCTCGAAACAAAGATTTATTTTTAGGTTTTCGCTTTCTAGGTTTTCGCGATTGGGCAGCTTGCAGTTGTTACGACGAATCGGGAAGGCTACGGGTTTGAAGACGAAAAAGCAAGAGGGCCGTTGAGAAGCAAAAGCCAAGTAAAAGGAACTAAGATGTGTATCAACTTCAGAATGACAAGGACAAGGCACTACAGATGTTTCTCTCCGATGCCATGTATGTAGGCTGGATTGACATTGAAATTAACTATGGAACATGCTACTTAAAAATGTTAGTAACGTCAGATTTTCGCTGGAAATTGGGTAACATCAAGTTTTGCAGTCTATCATTTTCGATATATCATGGTGCAAATGATTGCGGCTTTGCTTAGTGATGATATTTAGAGAACCTGACCCTATACAGGGTGGTGTAAGCCATGTCAAGCGCGGTGCTGTAAGAGCATCGCCACCGGTAGTTTAATCAAGTTTTAACCTATAAAAACCTCCCGTTAGACCAGATTAACAGCGCACCGGCAAGTCTTATTACTGGTCGTTACCGCACGAGGTCTTAAATTTAGTGCTATAGGACTTATTTTAAAACCATGGTTTTAATCAACCAAGCGGGTTCATTGGTCAAAACAATTCTTGCAACAATTGGTCAAACGTCACCTCCCATTAAACAAACGTCATAAACTGCAGTCTTGGCGCTCGTCGTACTGGACAAGACAAAATTTTTTGGAATAGATTATTGTGCGCGTGACATTTGCTTTTTGGGCTCGACAATTATTACATTAACATCATTCCAACCTACTCTTGTTTCTTGTACAGAATTAAATGCTGCTCACATCGTTGCTTGCTTTGAAGCCGCATTTCCTCATTTTCTTCCTCCAACCGTGCCAAAGCACTTGTTAGCTTGGACAATTCTTTGTCTTTCTTTTCTAGAGTACACGTCGAGACATTAAGGTCCGTTTCCAGCACTTTCAGTTGCTCCCTTAACTCCAACATCGTATCCGAGCTATGCTTGGCTTCGTTTCGTAACACTGACAGCGTTTCTTCGTATGATTGAATATCCAGTTGAAGCTTTTCACGTTCTTTTGACTCAGTCTCAAGCTGCTGGTGGAGACGCTTCGCCTCAGTGGCACCGTTTTCATTATCAGATCCTCGATCTTGCATCTGCTCTCTCATCGCAGCTTAGTCTGCTTGTAAAGTTATCATGTTTTGCTCAATCTCGGTTCTGCTCGCTTTAACAGTGGCTTTTTCCGATTGAATCGCTTCCACCTTTGCTTATAGCATCGAGATACTTGACGTGGAAGACAAGACCTTTTGCTGAGCTTTACAAAGCTTACTTTCCAGCTCGTCGACGGCTACCACCAATCATCTTTTCGTCAGATACTTCCATTAGCTGAGACTCGAACGCCCGAAGCTCATCTAGACAGTTATTGCGCTCACAGGATACATGTTCCAACTCTTCCGAAACACGCTTAAAATCTTCCTTTAGTGAATGGTAGCGCTGCTCCAATTTATCCGCTGATTCAACGTTTTTATCTTTAGTAATCAAATTCTTGGGGCTGCTGCCAGGCGTCGTTGGCAAGAACCAGCCAGTAGTATTCGTCGTCAGAGTCATCATCGTCAAAGAGGTCTAGTGCGTTCATGTAATTTCCGTTTTTGGAATTACAGGTGTAAACTAAAAATGATTGGCAGATATTTTAAACAAAACTGACGTTAAGCCTTGCCGGTGGAACAAATTCGTTCACACAGGTTTAACGATCAGCCACGGGGTTTTAACTCTTCTATTACGACCTGACGTTAAGACTCACCGGTGGAGATGCTCTAAGGGCCTCATTTCATTACACTTTTGGACCCCGACTCTATCCGACTTTGGGTTTTCGTCCACGGTGGGACTCGAACCCGCAATCTCTCGGTCCCGAGGGCAGGGCCTCAACCACTGCACCAAACGAGGTCGGTTGCGGCTTTGCTTAGCTAAAACCTGCTATTAGAGCGAAGGGTTATACGTTTTTTAGACCACAAAAAACGAATTTCGCGCAGAAACATCATAGAGGATGATGTCACGTTTCTCTTTTTGGCTCTATGTTGCCACCGTCGCGCCGTGCACCTCATGTGACCAACTTGAAATGCCTCTTTTCTCTAAAGTTTGGTTTCATGTAGACAGATTAAGTGATTTGCGTAAACTGCCGCCTCGACTTCCGGTTCAACGTTTCTGCTATCAAGCTGTTCGTTATTCATCTTCTTCTACCTGATGTCATCATTACGAGTGAGCGTGAACCCTCTAAGTTCCCTTGCAAAAATGGTTATTGTGATATTCATCCAATTTGGCTAAAAGAATAGTAAATCTGCCCGATTACGAGGCTTATTTACATTTGCGAACCTTATTTAATAAATAAATTCGTCATGTAACCCTCGATAATGTCCGTAACCCTCGATTTATTTAGCTTATTAAGTTGGCGTACAAATCAGATTTCCACAACGAGCACACCGAATGCCGGCTTTGTGACTGGCATTCTGCGGCAAAACGTTTTTTTTCAAAACGGCAAGAAGCAGAATAACGAATGCTTTTTGTTTTGGGCGCCCCTTTATATTTTTACCCATAGGCCCACCCAATATATACCAGTTGTAAAAACCAACCTGCCGGAATCTTTTGAAGCAACTAGCAGTTCGGATATTGGACTGACAAATAGCGTGATCTCAAGCGAGCAGATCAACGGCACAACGGTATGAGCCAAACGCATAGAGTACATCCAGGTATTGCTAATGTACTAAGGATATTGTTTTTAGTTGACAGATACTGTTAGCGGCTTAGCTCGGCCAATTCATCGGTAAGGCTGATTTTAATATCGACACATCCGGCACTTACGATTTTTGAGTAGCAAATGAAAAAATTATTCTGTCCACCGCACAGGCCAATGCTAATATATGCTTTTGGGTTGCGGACCACCTATATCTGCAACGTTGGGCCATGTTCCGACGCTAATCGCGGGCCAAATCATTCGAGGCAGCTCGGTGGAGAAAAATGAAACGACTGATCATTGGCGTAGAATTCGCGACACAACCTAGTGTCTTGTTGCTCGATGAACCCAGAAGTGGATTAGATGCCAAGCCTTTTATGGATGGCGTACGCAAAGTGGCGAATACTGGTCGTACTATTGTTTGTACCACCCACCAGCCATCCACCGAGGTCTTTAGCGTGTTTGACTGCTTATTGCTTTTACAACGTGGTGGCGAAACGGTGTTTGCGGGTGAGGTGGCAAAAATGCGTGTGAAATGATTTCGTACTTTGAGTCCATTGAAGAAGTGACAAAGCTGGAGAATAACTACAACCCGGCGACGTGGGTGCTGAAAGTAAGTGGAGCCGGTGTAGGCAACAGCAACGGGGATCAGACGGATTTCGGGCCAGTTTTACTAGCTAGCAAGCGGTTCCAGACCGCGATGGGGGTACTCGACCGTCCCCTTGACTTTCCGGAACGGACCTACACGGACAAACGTGCAGCTACGGAGCTGACCCAGGCCAAGTTTTTTATTATCAAGACTCAGTGAATTAATTGGCTTTAGGTGGACAGAGTATGAACGCACAACAAGCGCTACTACGTGATATACCCGATGTGATTGTAGCAACACCTGGTCGCCTTGCGGCACACTTGGAAGCTGGTAATCTGACGCTGAGAGAGTCGGTCCAGACAGTCGTCATTGATGAAGCAGACTTGGTATTATCGTTTGGATATGGTCAAGATATTCGTACGATTTTTAATGCGCTACCTACAGCATGCCAGGCATTTTGCATGTCAGCAACGTTAAGTCCCGAGCTTGAGAAGCTGAAGTGCTCAGTCCTGCATAATCCTGCTGTCGTAAAACTAGAGGAAGGAGCTACAGATGGAAAACTTCAGCAGTTCTATTTGTCGGTGAAGGCTATTATTGACAAGGATTTGCTGCTGTATGCGTTGTTGCGACTCGGCATTGTAAGTGGAAAAGTGATCGTCTTTGTCAACTCAACAGATGCAGCGTATCGGCTTAAGCTTTTCTTTGAGCAGTTTGTTATTAAAAGCACAGTTCTTAACACCAAACTGCCGCACAGTTCACGCCAGCACATTATTGAAGAGTTTTGTCGTGGCATTTTTGACTACCTCATAGCAACGGATGACAGCTTAGAACACGACGAAGCTAAAAGTAAAGATGAAGAAGATAGTGAAGAGGAAGAGGATGCAAAAAAAGATGAAGAAGAGGGTAGGCGATGCAGCGGGTTCCGATCCAATGGATGAAGATGAACTAGAAAGAGAAGAAGTAGAAGAAAAAGACAACAATGAGGGCAGCGATATCAAAGTGAATAATAAATGCTGACAATACTTATATGCTTGCGATAAAGGAGCGATTTGCATGTATTTTGGGATACCACGTCCACAGTTGTGGCCTTCTACTATGAAAATACATGGCCACGTTTTGTCTAAAATATTGCACATACTCCAGGAGTAGTAAATAAACAATTGCACGATTCCATGACGGTAGAGAAAGAACTTGCTAGGAGGCAGGCAAAAGGAATTATATTTTAGTTTTATGGAAGACACTAAACTATGTCGGTAGTCATCCAACGTAGAAAACATTAGTAGTTTATATCTCTATGCATTAGAGATTAGTGTCATTAAATCCGCCATACTTGCACATATAAGTACAAGTGTGGCAGATTCAATGATGTGGTTAGTCAACTTCCGTAACCATCGGCGTACCCTGATTTCGCATTTCGGTAACCCTCAATAAGATCATTTTCATACCCTCGTAAACAGCAGATTTGGGACAGGCAAACAACTTAAATTCGACAATACATACTGTTTACCAAATATTATCTTCCCAATATCCGTAGCTCCCACTTGGTAGTAACACAGATCCTTGAGCATCGTGAGAGCCCACAGCACTTCTTGAGTACATAGGCTAAGAGCCATGTATTCCACCTCAGCAGAGAATTCAGTGCCACCGTACGCTGATATTTGGAATTGAAAATTACTCGATCATTACCATTGCTCCCGATACCGAGTGCCGACCATCGATTTTGCTTACCCAGTCCTCGTCCGTGTATAAGAATACGCTGGTACTACCGTCGTAGGTAATTCCGTTGTATCTTGTCAGCATGAGATTCCGGAGTACGCAAATCGCAGTCTTCTGCCTTGACTCTCCAATAATCGTGATAATTGCGTGACCACATGCGCCACGTCAGGACGTGTACACACTGTGATGTATAGCAAACATCCAATCAGAGATCGGTTGGGCTTCGATCTCATATCCTTTCTTTTTTCCCTCCTTAGTCGGCGATTGCATGTTTGGCAACTTAAACCCGATTCACATGGGTTGAACCATCGCACCACGTCGTCAATATACCGGGTCTGCGAATCATCAGCGTGCTACTATTTCGATCGTGGTCGATCTCCATTCCATGAATAAAATTGACCTTTCCCAAATTCTTTATCTTAAAATAATCCTTGAAGCCGCTTTCATCTCCTGAATTTCTTTGCCTTTCTTGGCGGCGATGACCATATCGTCAACATATAGGCACACGTAGACGGAGCTGCCGCTTTTTACATTTGACGTAGATGCATTGATCTGATCCGCTGCTACGAAAATCTATTTGCAGGAAACCAGCATGAATTAGCTGTCTTGTTCGATGCACTCACAGCCTGTTTGGGCCCGTAAATAGCCTTGTCTAGCTTGCACATTAAGCTCTCAGAGTTGGATATACCGGTCGGTACGTCCATGTACACCTATTCCATGAGGAATGCCGAATCTGCACCTAGCTGTTCGGCCACGTATCTCTTTGCAACAATGACTGACAGCGCAACCCTTATGGAGCCCATGTTTGCCACAGGCGAGTACGCCACAAAGAAATCTATACAAGCTTTTGCTTTAATCCTTCTACGACGAGCCGGGTCGCCTTCTCTCGTATCACTTGTATAAGCTCATTGTTCTTTTACGCAAACACCCCTCGGCATCCAAATGGGCGAACATCCATTCGCTATGGCACCAACGTCCATAAGGCCTTCTCTGTTCCTGCCTTGAGTTCCGCGCTTATTGCCTTTATCCTCTCTTGATGATTAAGACGCTGTTCATTGCTTGCTGAAATGTTGTTGGGTCACCATCCACTCGCCAACATTAAAAACATAAGCCAGTACTGCTTTGGCTATAAGTCCTTCCTCGTACGCTTTGCACTTGGACGATCGTCACTTTCTCTCATATTTTGCTCTTTGTCATTGCCCAAACCAACCTTTAGATAAAGTACGGTCTCACGCGATCGTTGGCCTAGGTTGAAGCACTACTCTAGCTTCGTCGAACTTACGATTGGGCGGGCGGTACGGCTCCAGCTCAAGCCAGTTCTTAATGGACTGAGAGGCGACAGCAGCTGAGGCATGTTTCTCACCCGGATTCGGCTTCATTCATCTCTACGTCCGGGGCATCAGACTCAATGACTTCAATGGGCTCTTCCGACGTAGATTGATTTTGGTTGTTAAGCTTAACTGCGTCGCCAGATTCCTTCGTTACGTGCGTGATTGTCACATGCTGTGGTGTATATTCCATCCTTCATGCTCGTCAAGTCTTACTGAGCGTATCACCTTGACCTTGTTGCTCTCCAAGTCAAACGTCCGATACCCTTTTGCGCTTTCCCCATATCCAAGAAACAAACGTATGAAACTCTTAGGATCAAGTTTTGCTCGATTGGCGTCATCAACATGAGCGTAGCCATGTGATCCGAAGACACGTAATTTCCGAGTTCCGGCTTTCGCTTAACGCCTATATCGTATGGCGTGACGTCCAAATTTGACGTGGTTGATGAATTACACCGCCATACTAACTGCTTCTGCCCACCACTCAGATTTTCTCGTAGTGCAGTATGCTTCGTGCCTTCTCCATTATTGTGCAATCCAATCGCTCTGCCACTCAGTTCTGTTGAGGGCTGTATGGTACGCTGATACAAGATAACACTTCTGGTACAAATCTCATTCACCTTCTTGTTCACAACTATTTTCCGTTGTCCGATCGTATGCATTTTCAAACGTCCATCCCATGGGTTTTCATAGAATGTCATGAGCTCGCTCAACCTAGCGGCTACCCCCACTCTTGTTCTTCATGAAACCACATAACGTCATAAAGAGAATATTATTCCACGAACGTCATCACATATCGTGCACCAGCCTTTGAGAGCGTATTGATAGGCCCAAAACATCCGTGTGTACGAGTTCCAACACACGAGATTTCTTCCTATGCGACCGTGACGGGGATTAAACAACTGTTACTACATCCACCACACAGTTTTTCAGTGCTTTGTTTCACAGCTGGTATGCCATTCGTGGCACGCTGTGTCTTGATCAAACCATTATCACCAGGTTGTCTCAAGCGAGCATGCCAAAGCTCACACTCACTATTAACCCCAGCATATTCCGCAAATTGAGCCAAGATATACGCTTTGCCGATTTTCTTTCCGGACGCAATAGCCTTTAACTTCGCCAAATTACGCATGACTTTTGTTGGAATTCCCCTAGCTTGCCGCGTTCGACCATTTTTACAACCGATAAAGCCTTCTTCTCGAAATGAGCTGGTCCAATTCTAGCCACTCGGAGTTTCTTGCCATCACTTCTGTATTGTCGAATTAGTCGGTGCGGGGAAGCGTCATGTGCGATGTCGCACAACTGTCAATAAACCATCCGGCTGACGGGTCTTCACCAATGACAAAAACCGCGTTTAATCGTCGTCGCCCCCAAGCTCTTTCCAACAGTCTTGCTTCATGTGCCCATCTTGATCACGGCTAAAACGTTTTCCCATGTAGCCACATTTCCTCTTCTTTGTGCCATTGCCCTTGCGACCAGTGTCTTTGTCGAATTTTCCGTTCTTGGTTCTTCCATAGTCTTCAACGCACGCTCCGTAGCCTCCTTCTTTCCACGTCGCTCGTATTCCTTGATAAGTTTCTCTTTCACTTCCAGCGAAGTGATGTATTTCCGTTCTCCACGATTGACAATATTAGTCGTTATTCTTCCAGCAGAATACCCAAGATAGTGAGCTGTCGAGCATCATCAAGCGGTTCTTTGAGGGTTTACAACCCCAAAATCAGCTTGCCATAGCTGTCAAGATGCTTCTCCATCGTCACACAACTCTCCATCTTGAATCGTGCAGTCGCCGTGGCATTGTTATCCGATTATGCATTGTCGATCAGTTGTAAAATTCTCCATGATTGGATGGTCGTTGTGCTGGTGGATCGTTGTGTAATGAGCAATACCGACCTTGAGCAATAATTTCGAGAGTTTCATGCCGTAAGCACCAATGGGTCCGTCATTTCCAACTCAATCTTCACCACTTCAATGTGTGCGAGTAAACCCTTTCTTTGTAGCGTTATACGCATCGAAAATTCCCAGTGAAAGCAGTTGTCGCTTCCCAAGACGTCTGCGGTTTTCTTGATGGTTATTGTGTGTAGACATGGACAACAGCCTTACCACAGTCGAATAAACCTTTCGCTTTTGCTCAGAACGTATCGGCTTTATTCAGCCTTTAACCCCAACTTATTGAGTGGCTTGATGTGTATAAGGTTGAATCTTATGAATGAATTGACTGATTTACAGATCTGAGACGGGCAAATCTCACACAAACTAAGTGGCTCTATCGGATACGCAGACGCTTAGGTTTACAGTGGATGTTAGCACCACGGCCCCAAAAAATTTCGAACAGCGGCTTTTTAACCGAGGAACGACGAAAGGAGATCGAGGTGATGACTAGCAGCCGGATGACAATCAAAGAAAACGCGGTGGCGAGGCGACAGTGGTCGTTGATGGATTGCGGCTGTTTACATCTTGTGAAGATGTTCGCAATATAAGGGTAAGAATGAAAAGTATCATATATTTTAATTGGCCCTTAGTTCGCAAACCTATTGCTACTTATAAGTCAATCATTTTTATGAACCTTGAAGAACGTTCAAGAAGCTTCTGACGTCATAACCGGTATCAGAACGGTCCCTTACTGGTATATTATGCTGCTCGTATTCCGGCGCTATATCAACAGATTCGGACCGTTTCCACTTTAAATTTGCC
>MIQA02010826.1:0-10699 GCA_001887855.2 Sclerospora graminicola | reverse complement strand
TTTTTCCAAAACCTAAAAATCCAACTTTGGTTCGAAACTAGTCCAACTTTGACCGGGAAAAGGTGTATTCGTTGTACCTTAGGGAAGTCACTTGCTTCCTGGAGAAAAAATGGTCGAGTCGTCAACAATAACAGAAACTTTGTGCCTCATCTCGCCCCGTCCTGGTATTGGTCCAAGTGCTAGCACTTCTGTATCATAGGGGGTTTCAGAGTTGGATTTTCCTTGCGATTTTGAGCGAGGATATCATATCGGAATGACACTCAAATCCGGCTCTTTGCGTTTTGCTCAGAATTAAACATAGGGAAACACTAAGGGCACCGCAAAAAAATGATTTGGGCACCATATTCGGACTTAGCCGAAAATATAGTGTAAATATAAATGAAAAAGATGGACGTCTTTAATACTTGTGCAAAAACTTATAGGAACGTTACCACTCGTTTCGATTGCAGCTATAATAGTACTTGTACTTATCTACTCATTCGATACATGTACCATCGTACAAGAATGTGTGTAATCATTGTTTTAGAAGAACACTTTAATTGGAAGAATAAATATGCTATAAATGGAGTAGGGATAGATAATCTACTATAACTTGTTTTTCTCTAAAAAGCTTTCAATGATCCTTGTTTAGCATAATTAATTACTATTTGCTTAAGCAGGCATAACCACCCAAAACAATCTACTTTTTTGCCCGTTTCTTATTCTTGTTTAGCATATCTGCTATATTATCTGACATGTCATCTTAATCTACCTAATCTATTCTTTTATCTTTCCAACTAGCTTTATTAACACCTGAAAGCATTCCGTGCTCAGCAAGCTTTCTCAGAATTTCTTGCCAGTTTTGTCAACTATGAGTATATTCAACTGCAAAACTCGCCTGATGCAGATTGCAGTATTGATAGCTTAAAAAAGGAGGGACGGCTTAAAAAGATCAAATTCCAGGACTCGATAAACTAAGATTGACTGATATAAAAACACATTTGCTAGAGATAGTTGGTTTTATTGTTAAACGTTTTTTAGCCTGCAACAACCAGAGAAATTGATAATTTGCTGCGAAAGTTAAAACCTTCTTCGACTTATTGCCAACTTGACTACAATTTAAGTAATTTTAACACGAACAGCATTTGTTTTGCCACATCGATGATCGAAGCAAACTATAAAAGGGTGTCTTCAGTACGAAGTCCTAACTGGTCTGTGGTCTGGGAACAAAGTACCACAGCGGATGACAGCGTTAATTGGTCGTATGCAAACCATGATAGCATTACAGTAGTGAATTTTTGGTAACTAAGTTTATAATATTTTTTAATAGACTCGCGTCCTCGTTTCTTTCAAACGCACATGTTGTCATTATACGTCGAGAATCTATAGTACAAGGTTTTGCGATAGAGTCAGTATGTCGTGAAATAAATTCGATTTAATTCGACTAAGTCCGAATATGGTGCCCAAATCAATTTTATGCGGTGCCCTTAGTGTTTCCCTAAACATATTCCAATTTTTGTATAGGAAAGCTGTAATTTCCCGCCCAACGGGAAAATCGTCAATCTCCCAGAGGTGTTTTTCAACATGCTGATCGGATATTGAAATTTTCTCTGAAACCCCCAAATGAATATTAGACAGCCCTGCTAAAATTATTTAAAAATGTTACCAATTTTTTTTAACAAAACTGTTATTAAGTCTGAGTCATTTTCCTCATCTTAGTCCATGTCCTTGATGCATGAGTCTAGCGATACTTTTACTTAGCTGCGTGCGGTTATTCCGAAACAAGTTGTTCTTTCGTACCTGTAGAGAAGCTCTAGTTGCTTCATCGTCACTGAATTTTGAACAAGAATTTTTAACTCATTCATACTATAGACGAATCAGTCATCAGCCAACTCGAAGCCTTATAATGAAATCCGCACCTTTTTGTGAATAGATCGTTCATGCAAATTTTATGCAACAGCGACTGCGCCGCGTAATTGTTGACGATCCTTGTTGATACGAGAAAGCGTTCGAATTGTGATTCGTCTTCTATTAAGAACGGCCGCTCAAACCACATGCGAGGTAGGATGCGGTATTCGTTAAAGGCGACTTCGGCGCATTGATCAATGACCTCGCGCACATGATGACCAGCTTCCTCACATGAAAAGCTACACTCCATAAATTAAAGTGAGAGAATGTTTAGGACATATTATCACTGCTTGGGAACAGATTGATGCATACCTCGTAAGCACCTGAACCTCAATTCGAAATTGCACGAGCGCTGAGTGGAATATAATCATATTATCTTCAATGTCTGCGTCGTGAAAATTTTCCAGGACTAAATTTTTTAACAAGACCAGAAAAGCTAAAGCTTACAGCCTTTTCCAATGATGAATTTGCAGAGCTCTAAATACCAATAATAAGCCAGTATTTCTGGAACTGAACTTGCAGGCGAGCTAAGCTGAAAATGAAGCTTTTCATACTTGTTTCAACTGCCGAAAACAAAAGTCACAAACTTTGGGCAATACAAGCACACGCTGATAGATCGTATTACCTTTAAACATGGCGTCAGTTGCCACACAAATGCAGTTTCTCTCGTCGACGAGCATGTCAATTGGTGTTGGAAGGTCTCGCTCGATAAAAAAGATATTTTGTTCCGTACAAAGTTCATCGAGAAGCTCATCCTGTTAGGAACGCCATAGCATTTGTCAAGGCGCATAAAAAACCACATATAAATATTTCGATGGGAACAAGAAAACTCAACCTGTTGAAGGAACGAAACTGAGCACAAGATGCGAACAGGTACTTTCTCTTTCGTCACCACGAAAGTCTTCTGCCTCTTAGGAGATGGTTGAAGTGTCAAATCGTTCGATATTGACCTGCTTGTTGCTTCATTTTCTTTAAAAGGCTCAAGTGTAGTGTGTGGAGGTATATGTACACCACGCCCGCCGATCACTTTCAACAGTGTGTGAAAATCCTTCCAGTTGGATGAACCCAGTACAAGCTTGTACTTGACACTAGGAAGGATTCTTGTCAGTATCGCTGCCATCATGTTACCTTTTTGAGCAGGGGGGTCTTGACTAATCGACACGATGCTGTTGCTCCATTTTATTAGTAGGTTAGTCTCCTTTTTCCTATTAAAAGAATATCTTACCGCAAAGTATGTAGCCAAGCAGCTTGGCGTAGACTAGCGCAAACCTCGATTATTTCGGTGCTTGAAAATCCTGAAGGGTTTAAGCTCATTTTTCGCGCCTTGAGACCTTGATTGTATATTATCGCTTCTAAAGCTTCCAAGCTTACACAGTCAAGAACACGCTGGAACGAGGTTTTGTCCACCAGAATCAATTTTTTCCGCATCAAGTCCCACAGTGATGGTCGAGCAAGCTGCTGAAGGAGTTGATTGTACTTCAAAGGTTCTTTTTCAAAGTTCTTCGGGTTCACGTCGTATTTGATTGTACCATCATTGGCCATACTTTCATCTTGACCTTCACTCCAGTTACACAATCGAAATTGGTCGCTCAAAAAATAGTCAGTACTCATTTCATCGGTTTTTGATGGTTTTACAGGCGCTGCATGTGGTGGACCAGCTTCTACAAGCAAAGAATTGCAACCAGAGCCTGTTTTTGCTTTAGGTGACGTTATTGCCGGCTTTGGTTCAATACTGTTGGCTTGCGACGGGATAGGCATTAAATAACATGTTGAAGATGTTGGCGATATTGGTCGTGTATCGTTCGCCTTCAGATCCTCAGAGACCAAATTTGCTAGCCCATTCAAAGCGATCACATGGTTCCATATACACGGAGCATTGATGGAAGCCCTTGTTAGCGAGACATCCGTGCGTTGAAGACTGCGTAAGTATCCGCTAGCAATTGATATTATTTTTGATGGTGCACGAAGAATCTTCTCTTCATCGTCTCGAACCAGATTAAAGGGAAGCAAAAGCTGCTGCGGCTCCCCCGTATCAACATTATCGGTAGTAGAAATCTCCCATTCACCATTAAACACACTCGGCACGATAACGTTTTTTGCAAAAAATGTCGCTTGAGCGTTTTCTTGGATCACCTTTTGAAGAACCTTGTTAGATTCATCGCGAACAATGTTTTCTGCAGGCTTACGCAGTTCGCACCAATCGTAGGGCATTCGTCGAGGTCCCGATAACATGTGTAAAGCTTGAGGCTCCACATGTTGGCTATTGTCACAAAGAGACTCCTTCGCAGGAAATACATAGCTGTAATTCCACACACTTGGTAATTTCTCTTCTTGCGCCACTAATGAAGTATCATGCGTCATAACAATTCGTCGAAACAATTCATTTCCACTTTGCTTGAGATCAGAATACGTTTCTACAGAGATCCTCCACAGAGCTGGTACTCTTAACGTCTCCCATCGGCAGCATGGCTCACTGCCATCAACGTTTTCAGTCACTACACAACTCTTACACACACTGTCTTGATAATCTTGCCAGCTTTCATTTTATTGCATCAGCTACAGCACAATCGATTATCGAAAAAGACTCCATTCTCACCTATCGGAATGCGCCGAGTCATCCAACTCTGGAGCATCTACCCGTACCTGGACTTGACTAGTAGTCTGCTCTCCCACCGGATCGCTACGCATGTCGGCACACAAATGATTGGTCGTTTTTGCCTCCACTTTCTCTGCGTAGGAAATACTTTCTATAGCTGAAGGTGGTCGCGCTCTTGTAGCTTGTCGTGGTGATCCGAGCTTCGCTTGGCAATATTTGGTCACACATTGTACGATCTTGCTCGTTTCATTGCGGAGATTCGTACTGGCTGAGGTATTTAAGCCTATGCGTATGAGTTTGTTAGATAGAAGCGGGGGTATAGACTGTAGACTGACTCTGACGCACGGTTGTAGTCCGAGGTGGAACTTGTCATGTTTCCTGCAGAATGAAGGTTACTACTAAGTAAAGTTGAAGTTGGATTTTTGAATTATGAATGTGTCCACATAGAAAATGTGAAATTGTAGATTTTATCATGGCAGAAGACGGTATCCTGCTGCTTGGTTCGGAGCTGGGCTTCGGTCTAAACGCGTTCGTATTCATCCTCGTGGGACTGCACGTGCTGGCACTAGTGTGTGGATGACCATTTGCATACCTGTGTGCTGTGTTACTAATTGAGCGCTTATGGTTAAACTTTTTGCACAGTTTTACTGGCTACTCAAATTCATGCAAGAAAGCCCCAAGAATACCAAACACACCACAACCAAGAAGTGGCAATAAGCGAAAACAAACAATTATAAACACTTGGAAAATGCCAACGACTGTTTAGTGCTAACTTTCAGTAACTTCTGTAACGTGATTGTAAGCATTTATAGTATGTTTTAGCGATGGCCGTGCAATTTCATCTCTTGTATCGCTTGAAACCGCCCCGTGTAGTATCCAGACTGGTACCACGCCATAAGCACGTTCGCTAGACCATCATCTAGCTCAGCTGCGCTAGGCATCGATCCTGGACTTGAGGATGTAGGCATACCAGGAAAAGGTGCCGACATGAATGGAATAGACGGTTTCTGTGGATGGTATGGCGAGTGGGCTGGCATTTGAAAGCTTGGTCCGAATGGCCGCTGAGTCGTAGCAGGATATGCTGCTCCGAATTGAGCTAGAAGATGGGTATACGCCTGAGCGTACGCGGCCTGATACAAATCACTTTGTTGATTTGGCTGCTGTTTCTCATTGCCGAATGGGTTCGCTTCTGTTTTATAAGGTGCGTAGGCTCCTGCATTTGACTGACCATTGGTTCCTGCCCCCGTTGCAGTTGAAGCTGATGGATGCTCGTATCTTTTTTTCTGCTCATTATCTTTTTCATCAATCGTGTCGCTTTTACCAGCGTTCTTGCCATCACCAGGTGCTGCTACTTTCTGTTTTCTGCTTATAAATTCGTCAGTGCCATTCAAACCTAAATGTTCGCCATGAAGAAGTAAAATAATTGCACCACCTTCCAGTTATCTTAGCAGATGCAGAGCTACATGAGCGCTGGTCCGCGAGTGCCTCCTCAAATGCCTGTACGCATGGGTAGTTAATGCGTCAGAAACCCATGAGTGTCATAAGCGTCAACCAATTTACCCGGACAATGGCCATGTCATCCCATTGCTCGTCAAAGTCAGGTTCATTGCCGTTCTGCCAAGTAAAATAGCAATGTAGTCAGCAGTTATGTCGGAGGTGTCAGCATCTCATTAGTTCACTCATTAGTTCGCAGCTGCTCCTTACCAATGACGCCATTTTATCGGTGATTTTCTGTGTGACAATTCCTACGTTATTATTAATACTCTTAACTCTAATAGAGCAACTGCAAAATGCTTTGCCGCTGGTATACAAAGTCAAGTATAAATTACCTCTATCTTAATCGACATATCCCTATCTAGAGGATTTCACTTAAGGGGCTCGGTACTCCTTTAAGTAGCGCACTCAGGACAATTTAATTAGGCCGTCCAGACAGCAAGTAGCATGCAAAGAATTTCTTGTTCTTATCTTTTTCGGTTAAGTAAAACAAAACTTCTTGCTCTTTACTTCTCCATACGGTTGTCAGTCGTTACGTATAATCGCCACCCAGATTGACGAGGCCAGCCTCTATGTGAAAGTTGCCGTATTATTTGCAGGTCTTCTAACCAATAGTCCTGAAAACTTCCGACCCTCACGAGCCAAAAATACGCCCATAACTGAGCTTGAAAATACAAAATACATTCACTTCAAGCCCTCGAGCTCAAGCTCAGGTTCGCAAAGCAGAGTATCGAGGCCTAAAACGAAAAATGGCGACTCAGACTCGGGGGAGCCAGAACGAACGGCGACTGTCGCCATATTCCCCCGTCCGCCATTCCAAAAGGTAGGCTCTTCCCCTCTTCACTTGCTGCTAGTCGCTATATCTTTCTTTGCACAGTGCAAAACGTCCACAATATCCTTCGCGGTTGGTCGGCTCATAGGTGCGTACGAGAGACACTGTTCGACCAACTGCCGCACACTTGCTGGCGCAGTAAAGTACTCTTGCCGATTTTCATGTGGAACAAGCTGCTCTTGACGTTGAACACGCTTGATGAGCTCAACATCAGTCATTGTATTGCCAAATGCCTCGATCAGCGACTGATATGGCGATACACGCGTAAAAATTTCGCATACCAACACTCCGAAAGCGTAAATATTGGTCTTTTGCGAATCCATTGGAGATGATCGAGTAATCACTTCAGGTGGTAACCACGCAACTTCGCCCATGCCATAGGAATAACTGGTTGCACTCCCAAACTTTGAGCTACTCAAAACGCACTCAAAAAGACTGAGCTTGCACTTCATGGTTTTATCAACAAGTATCTTCCGACTCGACAACTGTTTCGCACATAAATTCTGCTTGGCACCATGCAGATGTGCGAGCGCTGATGCCACCTCACTACACATCTTCAGCTTCGTACTGACATTTAAATCGACGTCCGTGTTTGATAGTACAGTTTTTAAATTGCCCTTGTCCATAAACTCCGTCAATACCGCGAAATCGGTACCCGCCAACCACGTGACACCCAGTAAGTTCGTAATGTTTGGATGCGAAATCGATGCGAATGTTCGAGCCTGAGCCATGAGCGCTTTGGTAACGTACGAGTCTGTCACTTCTGACTCTACACGCTTAATAATCACCTTTACGCCATTGTATTCGCCACTCCAGAGACGACCTGTTCCCACCGGTTTCACAAGTGCCACATCACTCTGAGGTAACCGGAAGTTACGCAAGAAATCGTCGTTCGAAATGAATGAGCCTTTATCAGCAGCTTCGCCTTTGCTCATTAGCGTTGCTGCAGCTTCGTTCGGAGAATTTGCATTAGCAGCTTTACGCTTTAAAAAGCTCCTCAACATTACGAACGATAGAGATAACACGATCACGACAACTGCAATAATAATCGCAACTAGAGCTCCAAAGGATAAACCACTGCCATCACCTGAGTTTACACCCTTTGGCGGACGCAAGCTGGATCGATCATTACCGATGCCCCGACGCCTTTCCCCTGCAGATCTGCTACTAGCTGATGGATTTTTGTAGCCACACGATACTGTCCTACTACTTCTTGCAGCGGGAACCGTCATACCTGAGGTTTCCGTCACTGTGCAGCTAGAGTTGTACTCTTGTGCCCAGGACTGTGCCGAGAAGGTCTGAAGATTAGTTTCTAATGTGTTAAACTGCTCCGTAGTGAGTTCAGTTTGCCCATTGACAGATGATAAATCCATCGTTCTGCGCACCAATCATCAATCCATCAGTCAACTATCAACTTCGAGAACCTACTAACGAGAGTAAATCCTACATGTTCATACTGCTCCGCAAATTTCGTTCAAAAAGAAACCGTGGCAGTTGTGCGATTGTCGTGCCACTCAAATCACTGTTTTATGAGAGAGAGATCAAATAGCATTATTAGTACCAGTAGTATATGAATTGGAGCCTGTTTTCTCGACACCGACGCACATTTCATTCAAAGCTTCGACAGCAAGCGGTAGGGATAGATCCGTGATCATTGAGTTTAGAATATGTCTGATCCACAATACCAACCACATAGCACAAAGAATCGTCACATAGCACAAAGAATCGTCAGTGTCTACGTCTACGGCACTTGAGAGCTACCAAATTATCCCCTCACATGTCTGTTGTAGAGTTTTGGATCGTTAACTCGACGCTACTCATAGCTACATTTGTGAATATCCTAAACCATACGAAACAAAGAGCGACGTCAGCGCCTTATCAACGAGACAGCACAACAATTTATCAACGTACAAACTTTTAAGTTGACTAAAATTAGAGAAGTCAAGTTTTGATGGTGTCAACATCGGCCTTGTACGTGCCAATGAGGATGAGAAAGTTCTGTAGATAGAAAAAAATCAAACATCCGTTCCAAAAAGGAAAAATAAGATAAACCTACACTTTATCTACGCTTGAGCTTCGGAGCGCCAATACGAGCGTCTCAACCTCGACGTTCACTACAAAAATGTTGTCCATTTGTATCCTTTTTTCGCCCGTATTGGAGCACTGATACGACGCAGTGAGATCGGAAATCGTTAGAGTGACGTCTTGTGGTGACGGACACGCAACGTCAATATTCGGATTTGCGTATGTACTCGACGCCAGCGCGACGGCACCCAGCAGAGCTGCCACGAAACTTCGGCCAGTGGAGCGCATGTCTGGGGCCTTAGGCGTTGGAATCAAAGTAATGGAGCTGCCTGCTGCTTTACTTTCGACTGACTCTACGCCGGCGCAAAAAATGAACTTACAGGTGATGAAATCAATGGATTAGCCCCTTCCCTAGGACAAGGGTAGGATGGCCGAAAATTTCCTTACTGGTTCACAGACTACAAGAAAATTGTATTAAATCGTTTTGTCACAAAAGAAAACGAGCCTAATGTTACCAATCCTGCAATTCATACACGTCACCTCCAATATCAAGTGAACCATTTCGCACAATGGGTATAACGTCTGTGTCAAAAGGCAACACCATTAGAGTCGAACGTGAAGGCGGACACGTGATCTGACAGGGGCGAAAGGCAATACCAACTCTAATGAGTATACAGCGCGAAGTACATTGGCAAAAATGTCTGCAATGAACTCAAGCTAGCCACGTCATACGCTTAAATGAGTCACACTCACAAAAAATCCACTTAGTAACTGACTCCATCTGGTGTAGACTGAACCCTTGTCAAGTCGATAGCAATACCGGTAAGTACATGTACATGCAATGGGTTCAGCTAAGTAGGAAATAATAGAGCACCTAATCAAATACAGTCACACCTCCTTATGTGGCGCACTCACGACCCAAGAAAATTCGAGTGGTCCAGATATATAAACGCCATCTATGGGGGGGTGGTGAGATACGGTACTTCTTGTAGTGTTGTTATCTCCCCGGGTAATTAATTACCCGGTAATTATCCTTCAGCGAGTTATTAATAATAACATTTTTATTATGACATCGATTTTTCCCATCGTTAGAAACCCACCGATCTCGGTTGGTGCAGTGGTTAAGTAAGGCCCTGCCCCCGGGACCGGGAGATTGCGGGTTCGAGTCCCACCGTGGACGAAAATCCAAAGTCGGATAGAGTCGGGGTCCAAAAGTGTAATGAAATGAGGCCCTTACAGCACCGCGCTTGACATGGCTTACACCACCCCGTATAGGGTCAGGTTCTCTAAATATTCCCATTAGAATTGGGCAGCATCAATGTTAGCATTCTACACGAACCGCACCGTCTTTGCTAAACTTGTATTTTTCCCGGGTATATACCATTTGGTGCGTTTTTAACAGGGTATTAACCAGAATTGGTATTTACCAACCTAACAACACTAAGTACATGTACTTGAACTTTTATGATATTCTACCAAGAACCAATCGTAATCATTCGAATTGCTCTTCGGTCAACCGAACGGACGGACGAGTGGAATAGAATCGAAGAATGTAATTGGGTGCCATTATATAAGTGATATTTGAGTAGAAATATCACAGTTCAATTTCAGACGTAATACCTGAAATGTGAATATTGGATATTATAAGTTGTCATAATCCACTTTTGAGAACAGATTCTGATATAATTGAATCTGACAAGTCATCTAATGATAAAAATATCATTAAGATCAGTTTTATACTACATGTTACTATGATTAGTCTAGGTCTAATTATACTAGTTAGCTCTTAACCATTCATAAATATATTCACTCTTAAACTTACTTCTAGCACACAAGCATCCTTAAGCATATATATTAATATATAA
>MIQA02010825.1:0-14542 GCA_001887855.2 Sclerospora graminicola | reverse complement strand
TGCGGGAGTCAACCTCACCGCACTCCAGTCCCACCTTTTGCGTAAAGAAATCCACTGGTGCGTGGATAATCGTTCTTGCTTTCAATAAGCTGAACGCAGCCACGGTACCGGCGCAGACGCCGATACCGCGGAAGGATGTCATCATTGATGACATGAGCGGGAGCACCGTTTTCAGTGCTCTCGATTCGAGGGATGGTTTCTACCAGATCCTCATGCGTGAGAAGGGTATCCCTCTCACGGCTGTAAGTACCCCAAGCGGTATGCTTTGGAAGTGGCTTGTGATGCCGCAGGGGCTTCGAAATGCCCCTGTCACCTTCAATAAATGCGTCACGCATCTATTGCGCCCGGTGCGAGAATTTGCACCGAGCTATTTTGACGACGTGTTCATCCACAGTAAGGCTGAACATGGTAAGACTGATGTAGATGTTCATAAAGAACATCTACGTCAGGTACTAGAGCTTCTGCGCAAGCACAAGCTCTATGCAAATTTGAAGAAGTGCACCTTTGGTGCACCTGAGATACCCGTTCTTGGCTGCTTTGTAGGCAAGAACGGAGTGCGCCCTGATCCAGAAAAGATCAGGGTGATCGTTGAATGGCCTACGCCAAACAACGTCAAGGAACTTCGAAAGTTCCTTGGGTTGGCGGCATACTTGCACAAGTATTCGTGCAATTATGCCGGTTTAATTCGACCTCTTTCTCAATTACTTAAGAAAGATGTCGAATGGCACTGGGATACCCAGTGCCAAGATGCATTTGATGCAGTCAAGCGTAGCTTGACTGAAGCTCCCGTCTTGGCAATAACCGATAACGAGCGACCGTTTCACGTCGTTTGCGACGCGAGCGATTTCGCTATCGGCTGCGCCTTGATGCAGCGCGATCACGATGATCGTGATCGCGTGATTTATATCAATCGCGTCAGTTACGCCCAGCCGAGCGCAACTATCTACATGACAAGGAACTCCTTGCCATGAAATATGCACTGGCAAAGTTTCGGATCTATCTCTTAGGAGATAGATCGTTTGTGGTTTACACGGACCATGCGTCGTTACGCACGGCCGTGAATTCACCACACATCTCCCAAAGAATGGCACGTTGACTACCATTCTTTGCTGAATACAACTTCACGGTTGAATACAAACCGGGAAAGTTGAACGTGCTAGCGGATGTGCTATCACGACGCCCCGATTACGAGACGAAACCGCCCGTAATCGAGGCAACCAGTGCAAACGCAAAACGTTGCACTGCTCTGTCGTCGTCACTTGTACGACAGGTACGTCAAGCGTACGAAACAGACGAGGAAACTCGTCTGCGGATTGATTACCTAAGTGATCAATCTGATCGGAAGCGCAAGGAACTTCCAGAGTTCCTTCGCGCTTGCGTGCATCGTTATCGATTGCACAGTGGTATGTTGCTTTATAGCACAGACCCAGATGATGTTAGTCGCATCGTCGCTTGGAACGACGATGATCTCAAACATCAAATTTTGTTTGAGTACCATGATGCACCGATTTCGGGGCATCAAGGTCGAGAGAAGACGTATGCTTCTCTCTCACGCGATTTTTACTGGCGTAACCAGTATAAATGGGTACGCAAGTACGTACGCGCTTGCGAGATATGCCAGCGCGTCAAGCCTGCGCACTCTGCGCAGGCTCCCTTCCAATCTCTGCCGGTTCTGACAGAGTGTTGGAAGTCCATTTCCATGGACTTTATCTTTGGTCTACCGGCTGATCACAGTCGGAAGACAGGTATTGGGGTCTTTGTAGACCGCTTCGGCAAGATGGTTCATCTTGCTGCAGTGTCAGCGAATGTCACCGCTGCGCAAACGGCGCGGATATTCGTTGACACGGTATTCCGTTTACACGGAATACCGGAAAACATAATCTCGGATCGAGATCCGAGATTCACAGGACGTTTCTGGCAAGAAATGTTCTCATTATTAGGCACGCAGTGGAAGATGTCAACTGCGGACCATCCGGAAACGGATGGGCAAACTGATCGCGTTAACCGCGCTCTCGGAGACATGCTGCGTTCATACGCGCATGCCTTCGAGCAGTGGAGTGTCTTTTTGCCACTCACTGAGTTTGCAATAAACAACTCGGTGCATGCTTCCACGAAGCATACACTGTTCTACGTGAATGCCTTAAGGCATCCACGAACCCCAGCTTTACTTGGCGGTACGCCAAATCTAAGTGGGGGAGGGACCCGCTCAAATTTTGAGCGAGTCGATGCGCAAGTTGCAACCGCAACTTGCGAAGAGACTGACGAGTCTTCTACTGTTAACACAGTAGAAACTCAAGCAGCTTCAGACACTGAAGCTGCTTATGCGGAATATGTGTCTGCAGCAATGGCTGCAGACAATGAAAACAACCCATCTACTGCCATTAAGCAGTAGATGAATTTTTATTACAGCGCCAAGCTGTAATACGTTATGTAAAAGATGCACTTGCTTCCGCTTTTGACAAGCAGAAGCAAAATGCAGATAAGAATGGAAGGAAAAACACAAATTCCTTTCAAAAAGGTGAATTAGTTATGTTATCTACAACTAATTTGCCTACACATGCAATTAGCAACTTCCCTACACGGAAGTTGCTCCCTAAGTTCATTGGGCCCTTTAAGGTCCAAGGTGTTAAGGGGAATGCCTATTCTTTAGACATTCCTGCGGCAATGCGCCTTCACCCAACGTTTTACGTTGGGAGCTCAAGCCGTATCGATCGTCTACGTCTTCGGATGAGGCTCATTGCCACGGCGAATGCCGTGCTTCTTCAAGTCTCCAAAGAGAGACCTGTAATCGGTCTCCAACCGATTGTGAGAAGTCTGGAGAGTTTCCATCTCAGACTTTAGTCGATCAATCTCGACCATCAGAAGATCATTCTTCTGCCGCAGGGCAAGATGAGCGCTCAATATGTCGCGAATCACGTCGCGATGAGAACGATACGTCCTCATCGAGTGGGCAATATCGGCGCTCAGGCCGTTACAATGCCTTTCGATCTGGCGGAGCTATGAAACATGCTTCGCAACAACAACGCCGAGGGAATTTCCAACCCCCGCCACCCCTGATTGATAATCAGGGGAATAAGCGTTATATTATCGACCGCTGGATAGCGAAGCGCTCGGTTCCCTATAAGAAGGGGCAGCGTACCGAGTTCTTGATACGCTGGTTGGGGTATTCCCAAGCGTTTGACTCTTGGGAACCGATTGAGGTGCTAAGGGTGGATGCCCTTGACCTCCTGAAGGAGTTGGAGAAGGATACTTCTCCTCAAACTCGTAAGAAGCATCAACACTAGGTTTTAATGGGTGCAAGGTATCCGCACCAGGTGCAGATACATTAAGGACATCAATTAGGCCCTTAATTATAGCGGGTACTGAGTAACCTCGGTACCCTCGCGGCTCCTTTTCGCTCAGACGAGGAGCTCCCTTGGGACAACAAGGTCAAGCCATGAGAAGGAACTCCGCAAGAAATTACTTCTTTGATGCAGGTAAAATGGATAAACTCCATTTTCCCTGAACGTGAGTGCTTTAAAAAGCGCTCGCGATTTACGTGAAGTCGCTTCACGTAATCGTCGGGACCTTTGTTGTAGTTCTCAACAAAGGCGTTCCAACTTTGCGTCAGGGCGTCTTTATTGTCTCTGACCCTTTTCGGTTCGTAAAATAACGAGCCTGAAATAAAAGGTCGATAAAATACCGACGTCTATCGTCGGTGCTCCTATCGAAGTGGCGATTGCGAAGGTCTTCGCAATCATTAAGCGCGTTGATGTCAAACAACGGGTATTGCCAATTGCGCTTGGTATGCCAGCCACTGTCGGGCACAAATGCCCATGCTGGGGTTCAAAAGCCCACTTTGTACGGAACATGTGGTTCCGAACGACAAGACAAATCAGAAGTAGCGTAAGCCACTTCTGCACATTATTTCTTGGCAGGTGGAGCGCTCCCTGCCATCCCAATGTCGTCGTCTCGACTAGGCGAGAGACAAGGTCCAGGAGGAGCTCTCCGCTCCTTCTGCCACCGTAAGACAGAATTGTCGCTGTCGTTTTCGACAGCGTCAGAATCCACCACGCCTTCACTTCTCGGCGAAGAAATTCTAGCGAATGTAAGATCGCTAGGCCCCTTGCTGAGGACGGTGACGTCCTCATCCTCTTCTTCGGAGTCCGAAGAGTCTACCAAGACTGACAAACACTTCTTCGCTACCCGCCATTCGGCAGGTGAGAGCGCACTAGATGTCACGCTAGCGACATCTTCACGTCCCCTACTAGACACTGCTTCTGCAGCGTCTACTACGAGAGACAATGGATCTCTCGGCTTCTTCTCTGACACTACATTAGCAGCGTCGGCATTCGATGTTGACACCTCTGCATGTGATGCAGAGGTGGATGCAGCGTTAGTAGTTTCAGCAGCGCCCTTAAGAGCGCTGCCGCGTGTCTCAACCATTAGATTCTTCTGGTCGCTAATGGTTGCAATCAAAATATTGTTATGACCAACAAGTGCCACCATTCGATTGGCCAATATTACATAATATTATCGGTCAACAACCTTGAGTGGGGGTGATGTAATGGGGTACCATTACATAAGTGATATTTAAGTTGAAATATCATAGGTCAATTTCAGACTTGCTGTCTGAAATGTGAATGTTGAATTATTTTACACCCTGAGAAACAGATTTTGATGCAAATATCGAATTTAAGAAGAGATCTAATAAAAGAGTATTATTAGATTAGTTTTACATTACATGTTACTATGATTTGTCTAGATCTAATTATACTAGTTAGCTCTAAACCACTAGAAATCAAACCTACTCCCCCTTCTCCTTTTGGAGTAAACAGTAACGGAGGGAGATTTTATGTTTGCAGCGGTCGCCGCCGGTTCCTTTATGCTAAATATGAAGTAGTTGTACCATAACATTTCGAGATGGTACGCGCTGTAAAAAGAATGAAGGGAATAGAAATCACATTAAATGGCTGTACCCTCTCCACCAACACTGTACTGCATGCCGATGCCGTTGCCAGGCACTGTTTAACAGTCCGAAAACGTAATGCCCAGTTGACCTCTCCCAATACCGCCCATCCAAACCGGTAACCTAGATATCTCACCGTATCTCCAACTGGTAAAACCGGTATACCGTGCCATTTTTCTGGTAAGGAGTTTGTATTTTAGTATACAAATTTGCTCTGATCTGGTTAAACTAATTCACCAAATCGTCGAACTACTTTTCCCGCTAGTGGGACTAAACTTGCATGCTTCACAAATACATGTACTGTAGAATCATCTACAAAAAAAGCTGAGAATCGGAGCTCCAAAGTAGTATGGTGCCGTAATGGAGTGATTTCCGCCAAAGCCGGTTCCTGTAATAACGCTAATGCCGAGGGCTTGACCGCCAGGATAAAAAGCAAAGGCGTCAAAGGACACCCTTGGCGGATACCAGAGTAAACATTGATGGGAATAAAGAATTGATTATTAACAAAAAACTCCGCAGTTGTGCACAAGTGAAGCCTAACCATCAAGTCCACAAATTCATCAGAAAAGCCAAACATAGTAAGTATCGTAAGCAGGAACATTCTATTCACTGTGTCATACGCTTTGCTCAAATCCAGAAAAAAACCCAGCACTTTGTTCGGCATTAACTTTCGGCTAGGTCCTATAATTCTCAAAGGTAGCCATCATTAAAACAACAGCTTTGTCGAACCGACGTCCCGACACAAACCCCTGTTGGAAATTGCCGATAAGTTGGCCTAAAATGATTTACAGACGTCTCGCCAAAACTTTCGCGAATAGTTTAAACCCCGTGGTAACGATATTGGCCTGTAATCTAATGCATTACTCGAGTCCCCTTTTTCCGCAGGGGAATCACCACAGCTTTCATAAAAGATTGCGGAGGCGTAGCGCACCTTAAGATGTCGTTGAAGACGCGCAAAAGCGGTACCACCAAAACCATCTCAAAATCTTTATAGAAGTCATTTCCAAGCCCGTCGTGGCCAGCGGCTTTGCGACGCTCCAAACCTTTAATTGCCGTCACTTCCTCCCCTTCTAAAATGCCTGCTAATAAATCTTCATTTTGAGTGGCCGTGACGGTACGATCCGCAGGAATCCACAAAAAACGATGCATTTCATCTAGTTATTGGGTGCAATGCACAGCTCGATGACTTTTTCTTAAAATGGGCTTCCAGGTCAATGCAAACCGACCCAGCATAGACATGTCATCAGTAAACCATAAGTCGGAAGTAGGAGAAATCTCCGTGATGGTCTGGTCCCGTTCCCAAACTGCTGTGCGTTTGAAAAGCCATCGGGTATCCACCGCTGTCCGATGGAGTCGAGACCCTCTTCTAAAAAATCGTTCTTTCTCTAACAAAAGTACGACTGATGAGATTAAGTTATATCTTGTAAGCGCATTATCTTAGTCTCTTTAACTGATGCACCCGCCGTCTGGATAGACGTTTCCTCCATTTAAATAGGACATCCCGACAAAAATCGACCCAGTTATCACACGTGCGTGCATCCCTGACGATGCTAACTCCATGCAACAGCTGATCCATGAGTAACGTTTGGACGTCTTCCGACCTAGAACCGAAAAAAGGATATGTAGGTATCCGTGGCGACATGCGAACTTCAGACGCCAACGGATCCTTTAAACATAATGTAACTTGATTGTGATCTGAATATACCGGTGGTGTGTCCACAGCTACCCACGCCCCCCATGTTCTCCAATTTTCCGTCACATAGAACCGATCCAACTGGCTAGCTTGCGCTCCCCTCCAAAAGGTGAAATGTTCAGTGGGGTCCAACTGTGTATCTTCCAATGCTGAACCCATCAACAATCGCGCATCACCAAGTTCCAATCATCTACGAATCTCGAATAAACTTCACTTTGGCCTCGTAGCGCGTTGTCCACCGAGTCGATCTAGTACCGGTAAACCAACGCAGTTAAAGTCACCTGCGAGAATGCAATTATTTGGTCGGCTGCAGATTGCGGAGGGCAAGAAACAAATCATCTTGTAACTTGCTATAATTTGAACGACTCTACAGCCATTCCGTTGTACCGCAATAAATAGTTGCGTCCAATACGTCATTTTCCACGACGAAATTTGAGAAGCAATATCAGGTCGCACAAAAATCGCTACGCCAACTTGTTTCTTTCCGAACACACTCCAATATGATAATGCCACGTCTGAATTATAGAAACCTCATAAATGAGCCCATTTATTAGCCACTTCACCCCTTTCCTTGGTAGATGTGATATGTGTCTCGTGCAGGAGAATCAAGTGAGCTTGTTGACCAGGCTTTCCCGATCTCCAAGCATGCATCCAGTCCGTGATGTCCCGATGGGTAAAACCTTTTACGTTTTGACTCATTACCGTATATGTATGACCTTAGCACAGAGAAACAGTCTGTTGTCGACGAGGGTTGAGCTCCATATCCAGTAAAACTCGATGTTTGGTATATGTATCCAATTGGGATAGGTTGAAATATGGATTCCTCATGAAGTTGGCCGTCGCGGTGCCCTTAGTACTGACCAGGTATCGACGGGGCGACACCGGCAACACCAGAGTATATAATAGACGTCAGAGTCAGTAAGTGAGCTGGTAGCATAAAAGATACAATATCCTTCCATCCCGATGGAACACCGCTTTCAACTGCTCCAACTGATACTGCATAAGCTGGAACATGTCGCACTGCTTGTAAATGTCGTTGTAAAATCGTAACAATCGAATCCATTGAATGATAATTGGAACCGAGTAACGCTGCTAATTGCCCCGCAAACATAAATGCACAAAAGCAGTCCTTGGGCGAGCATAATAACTTGTTTTTGAGATAGCATCTTCAGGATGCCGCTACCTCCATATTTCAATTTACGCAAGCGCATCCACTCCTGCGAGCTATTTATAATTGTCAATTTTTGGGCACGCGTAGTAACTTGTAAATAGCGGTCCTCCTACCGCTTAAACCATTTAGCCGGGATATCGGCTAATCCTTGTGTCTTTCCTGTCTCCACCATAGCTATCCATCATTGTTCACGCCACTTTTTCGTTACCTCCGTCAAGACACCAGTGTGAGTTCTTTTCAGAACGTAATGCGTACCAGGTACATCTTTGAAAAGATGTTACAGCCTGTTGGACTCTACGTAGTTGAGACGCTTTTATCCAGGTAATTTTTTAGTCTACTTTTGGGAACTCAATGCTGGTGTTTCGTTCCCAGTCGGACTGAAGGTGATTCCACGACGACATAAATTCTTCAAGTGAGAGATCACATCGATCCACTGCCTCCCCGCAATCCTGGAAGTCATCAAATAATTATCGCTCGATCGGTAAATCCTCAGTAGGTTGTGATTCAATTTCTATATTCTCTCCCCGGCAAACACGTTTCAACTTGGAACCCCTTTCACAAGTTCTTCTGAGTCAACCTTTGACCCGCTAGATGAATCCGTTAGCATAATTTCGGATCCGGACGATGGAGCTTCAGAAGGTAATAAACGTTCCGGATCTGGTTGATAGTCCCACCAAACCTTATGACACCATTGCTGTAGTATTGTCCCGAAATCTGATATTTCTGAAGAAACCATGTACGAGTGACCGGGTTTGTTAAAACCCCGCTTGCATCATTTGTTCTTGTTCCGGTAAAGAAAGTTTACTGACAGTATCCGTTAGAAAATACAAAATTTCGGTGGGTCTTCTGTCACAATTATCTGATGAATCACACACTTTAAAGCGTGATGTATCGTCGCTCTGTCCAAAATCCTTCCCATTATTCTGGGTCCCACGGAGAGTGATTTCCATATTCAGCGAGTTGACTATCGCTTTGAACTATCTTCTCATTTGAAACATCAGATATTTTGTCCCCTTCTCCCATGGGGACATCCACAATAATCGGACAATCTATACTTGTTCCAACTTTCATCATCTTTTCCTGGTTCCCCTGAGGAGCTAGAAGCTCCATTTCATCCTCATAATCCTCATCACCGCTACTGCTCAACATCTCAACATCGTCCATAGTTTTGCCTCTGGTTCCAAAAAGTATAGCCGAATAGTGTTGACCACCGAAATGTAAAATGAGAGGCAAATGTGCTTCTGTCCCCAAACTCTTTACCTGCCTACCTGAACGCGAAGTTTTTCACAAAATGCTTGAATTGTGATTTGGTATTCCCCGCTCATCTGGTATCGCTTCGCCTAAGCACTTCTTGTTTCAGGAGTAAAAAATAAAACTCCAGGGGTACTGTCTCCATTTTCTTGACTGATCACAAAAATATCCCTCTTCAATAGTGTACTGATGGCGGAGAGCGTGTCATTGGTCCCCCACGCTGATTCAGAAATGTTGTCATCCAGTTTAAAACTACTCTGGACGAAGTCCTGTAAATACTCTTGGAACGCTTTTTTTTATTTTTTTGGCGAATTTTTTGGTATACCCTCCCTAGTCCAAGCAATGTCTGTTTCCTAATACCGGGCGGGAATTTAATCTCAGAATCCATAAGAGCCCGTACTAGGCACCATTCCTTTATTTTCCCGACCAAGGCTTCCAAAATTGGAGTATTTTCACCTTGAAAAGCAGACGAGGTTAGAGCTTGGCACACCGCACAAACTTGACAGTTTCCGGTTGCCGGTGTTTGGACTGCTTTCAGTGAGAGGAAAGCTGTTATCTTATGAATCGAACCAAAGTAGAAATCACTTGGTCACAGGTCCTAATCATGTACCGAAAGATCAATCAATCCTTGTTCTTGACGCACTTGATCTAACATTGGATGTATTGAGTCTTTTAAGTGTCCTTCCAACATTAGTAATGCACTATTTTTCTTCGAAAAAAATGCTTCCTATTTGTGTTGTTTGTCTTGTTTTGCCTGTTTGTCTTTGCCACTAGTCTTAGAGGTCATACCTCGTGATTCCACCTTGGGTTCACTGCTGGCAGTTTCATCCCTGTCCCCATCTGGTGTGATCGATGTAGTCAAGGATACCCATCATGAATGTTCTGCGCGTCATTTGCTTTTAACCGGTGAAGATCTGCCTGAAGACTCGACACGTATGACTTCGATGTTTGGTCCTCCACATTCACAGTCACACTTGATTGAACATCCGTACCCTTCTTTTTAGTTGTTTTGACGGTGATCCACCTTGGTAGTATTTTAGGTGTGCTTGATGGACCGTTAGGTTGAACTATCCTTTGACTCATAGCCTCACTGTCCGAGTGACGAACAACTGCCTTGTCAGAGGGTGGTTTATCATCATCACCGCTGCTAGGATCCTTCATATCTGCAGCGTTTTCAGCCAATTTCTCGTCAGTTGTCTCTTGTTTTGCACTATTTATTTCCACTTGTGACCGTAATTGTTACATGATTCGAAACGTCGCGTCCGGGAGGGATACTTTTTTAAATCTTCCGGCGTCACTTGAATGCAGTTTGACTTTAGAAGTTCCACACGAGGTGTACACCGGAGGCCCACGCATCATCGGATGCTCAATGACAATCATGGTGCGACATCAATAAAGTCTTTTTACGCTTGGCAGAGGTGTTGGACACGCACCAGACTCCAAAAAAAGTTCCCATAACGTCGCTGTATCTGAAAAGGGTCCACTCTTGTCGAGATCATCCAATTGAAACTCAACTCCTAACAAAGACCGTAAAAAAATTCAATAAATCCATCGAGCGAGTGATATTCTTCAACATACACGAGTAAAAACCTCTTTGCCCATGCCTTTCGCCGTTGCTATCCTGCGAGTCCCGTGCCGTTTTCACCAAGGTTTTGGAATCGTGATGGAGATTCCGGGGCGAGTGGTCGAACCGGTGAAACGGATTTTCACACCCGTAATTTTTTTGCCCATTTCTCTTGTAAAAAATGAAAGTACAATGCATAATCTCCACTGTTGTAACTAATATTATTTACTTGAGCGACCATATTTACAATTCTTTGGTTCCTGTACCGCGTGTCGAGGCAGCAGTAGAGATACTTTCTTGAATACACTTGGTAGTACTAAAAAAGCCTCCTTGATTGGGCTTTCACCTCTCAGATCCATCACTAGACATCTATCGACTTGGGCTCTAGTAGTGTGAACCAAACGAACTTGATCATCAATTTTCATAATTCGCTTTTAAAGCTGGGGTAGTTGGCGCGCAATTATATGTCCTTCCACTAGACCCTGGACGATTCGCCATTCATTTTCCGTTCCTTCACGTACTGTCATAGGAGCAAATCTTCCATAGTGTTTCTCACATACTGCACGCAATCTGGTGATTTCAGCCAACGAAAATACACCGTTTTGAAGAAGAAAGTCTTCTTATTCAATTTATAACTCGTTGATTCCACCTTTTGTCCGGGTCCATGTCCCGCCTTTTTCGTTGTCCAACCTTTTTACGTTAGATGAATAATTCAGCCTTCTTTACATGTTCTTGTCCAGAGACCTTCAAAAGACTGCGTCGAACGTTGTGCTGCCAGCGCCAAGCCGGCCACTTGTTTACGTCAAATTTCCCAGTCTTGTTTAGTTTCCACTACAATGAGTTCGAAATAATCTAACAGACGTTCTAACTCCGATGGTTTAGGCGTCGGAAAACGTTTCGCTGCATCTGATAAACGCGAAAGCGGGTCCATCGGCTTTATGTAGATCGCAGAGAAAAGGTCAAGGACTAAGTCCAGCTAGGATTGCACGCGAGGTCGTGACGCCGTAGCTAGACTCAGTGCTGTTTTCTGAGCTAATGCCATTGATTTGTCCAATTGAATTCTGTTAGTAGAAGTCTCAGGAACGCTACTGATACCTTCTGGCTGGTTCGTTCCAGAAATGGAATTAAGAGCATCTCCAGTCGGTGTGCTATTGCTATTCTATTCATAAAAAACGGTAATTTATCGCAAATAGCGCACTTCTGGCAGCCAGTCGTTGCGCTATTGCTATTCTAAGCCAAAAAATACGCCGACCTGTGCTATTCGGAGCCAGAATAGAACAGCAGATCTATTCGCGTACTGTAGATTTCAATACAAAATCCAACACACCAAAAATCCCTTATGACATTTCACACAAACATTTGAAGTAAGTTACTAGTATGCTACCTGACGGCGCTGAGCTCAAGTGCCAAAAATAAAGGCCGAAGACATGCGATTGGTACTTCGATCGACTATCTGGCATATTTAGCCTCGTCTTCTGACTTCTCGGCTATTCCAGCCGACCAGAAGATCCAATCAGCGCCGTATCAGTTGTATCTAAAAGACTTGAAATACTATTTATTGGATTTTTTACCGGCGCACGCAGCCTCTTGTGGACACAGACGACGTGATTGATGAAACCTACCATGTCATCATTTGGGCTCCAATCTAGCGCATAGACCTCGTCCGCGTGGCCTGACAACGTTGTTTTGGCATTTTTCGCCTCGCTAAGCTCCCACACCTTAACAGTCGAGTCTTTGTTTGCTGTCACGATCAGCCGTGCATCGCTGGACCAGCACACCTGGTATACTGCACCGACGTGACCATTGAGAGTAACAAAGAATTTTTTTACCTGTTTGTCCATTCCAGATCTTTCAAAGCCTTTGCAGCAGCCGCAGCAGCAAACTTTCTGTGCTTTTTTCCTGTCAGATGGCTTTTGTACACGCCCTCGGAGCTGAACTGCTTGTTGCAAAATTCGCAATAGTGCGCCGGTTTTTGATCGTTGTCTACCGTTCCAATCTCGCTACTCTGACACCAGCCAGCAACTTGGTGTAGCGCCCACTGTTTTTCAAACTTTGCAGATTTCATGAGTTATACGCGCTTGCCTAACACGCCCACACACACTCAGTATAGTAACAAAAATTTGACACTCAGAGCTTTTTACTCACAATTTCAGCTCTGAAATGTTCAGAGATCGCGTATAAAACTCATTTAAATCTACATAATTTCCAAAACGCTCTTCACCTGAAAATTGAACGTTTGGATGCCTCCAAGTTTGGCTCGTGAGAGACTACTGAGTTGGGATATTTACGATGAAACGCACGAATAGACTTTAGTTGCTCATAAAATGACGTGAATAATGCTCGTCCACGCATATTTTCGGTTTCTTCCGCATATATTCTACAAAATTTTTAAAAAGTGCCGCACTGATGTTTCAGTATACTAAGCAGCAACAGTTAGATACGCACCCATCTTCGTCATCGTAAAGTTCCTTTACGTGTTTGCTGTGGTCTGTAACTTGATCCAGTAACTCGCTTATTTTGTGTCCATGCAGTACCCGATTACGATGCTGTCAAAATTCCAGTTTAAGATACAACATAATGAGCTGAGCATTTCGCTGTCTAGTATAGCAGCCAGATGGACGTACATTACGCGTTTTTTCACCAAGTGTAGCCACAATGGCGCGCTCTAACGTCTCAATCATTTTTTGCTCAGCGCGTAACTGCTCCAGCACTGTAGACGACATTTTCGGGGGGATAATGCAGGGCTCGGAATTAAACAATATAATACGGTGCTATTGCTTGGATAAGGCCGCTAGCGGCTGGTACGTAATCGTTAACGCTGTCTCTGTCGACAATTTCTACCAAGACATACAGCCACAAATAGATTGACAACTTGTTCACCACCAACAGCATTAACATACACCAACACACCAACTCTTTTATCGTGGCTTCCAGCGACGTCGTGACCTCCGTCTCGTCAATGAAAAGCGAGTACGGTACTCGGTTCTTGCCATTCTGTGGCAGTTCGCTGGCTTCGAACGTTTCCGTCTTCTTCGACGGCTGCGTTGATATTTTTTAGCACACATGACTGGGAACCAAACTCTATTGCGTTATTGCTAATCTAAATTGACCAATCATGACTCGGATATATTTCCAAAATAGAATAGAATAGATCACACGACTGGAGATGCTCTAAGTCCGGTGACACCTGTACAATACCGGTATGCACCTCACGGTATCCAGCGGTAAAACCGAATGGTTAATGGGCTCCATCGTGGTGTCCACCGTAGTATCATGCGAGGACTGAGTCTCGTCCACAAAATCACTATTGCTCTCTACGTCCGCCTCATGAGGCTGGACTGCGTTTTGGCGTTTCTCGCCAGGTGATTCCTCGAACCCCGGCTCGGTGTCGTCAGCACGCGTGGATATCTTATCCATATTCGTAGTCATGTTAGCTGTTACAGGCTAACTGTTACAGGCTTACACTGTTAAATTGCAAGTGAGGAAGTTAGAAACAAATGTGGACTGTCTTCTTTGTCTGCAGCCATTGCTGCAGACACATACTCTTCGTAGGCTGCTTCAGTATCAACTGAAGCTGCTTGAGTTTCTACTGTGTCAACAGCAGAAGCCTCGTTGATCTCTTCGCAAGTTGCGGTTGCAACTTGCGCATCGACTCGCTCAAAATTTGAGCGGGTCCCTCCCCCAGTTAGATTTGACGTAGCGCCAAGTAAAGCTGGGGTTCGTGGATGCCTTAAGGCGCTCACATAGAACGGTGTATGCTTCGTGGAAGCATGCACCGAGTTGTTTATTGCAAACTCAGTGAGTGGGAAATAGTCACTCCACTGCTCGAAGGCATGCGCGCATGAGCGCAGCATGTCTCCGAGAACGCGGTTAACGCGTTCAGTTTGCCCATCCGTTTCCGGATGGTCCGCAGTT